>JAHWFP010249744.1:0-21751 GCA_023313725.1 Lithobius niger
ATACTGAACTACGTTATTTCTAGTGTATAATTTTCGCTGTTGGCTAAAAAAAATCAGGACTTTTCAAGATTATCAGGACTATGTGTTTATTAGACAACCTAGACAAGTTTGTGAGCGAAAAGAGATATTCAACCAAACCAGACTCACAGGTCATAAAATGCAGTGTTTTAATTTTATGCACAGCCATAAATATTTGTGTGCCTTGTTCACAAACAAAAAAAGACAAAATTACAAAAGAAAGGGACCAGCCCTGTAAAAGTGGCGCTACCCAGCTATAGTTTGTTCCACGTTATGTTTTCAGAAAACTAACTGAATGACACAACTCGTTTCCTCGCACTAAAAGTGCAAAAATATGTTGATATCACATTTGTACACTCAACTAAGTTACTGTTAGAGTTTACGAATGGGATGTTTACGGATTTTTTTTGCATTCTTAGTGGAAGAAAACGTGGCGTCATACAGTCAGTTTTCTGAAAGCATAATGTGGAACAAAGTATAGCTTTTTCAGGGCTTGTCCCTTTCTTTTGTAAATTTACCTTTTTGTTTTTGAACTAGGCAAACAAATATATGCAGCACACAAATATTTTTGATTGTGCTGAAAATTAAAGGTACACTCCGACTGCCTCATAACAGCCACGCGCCGATCGCCACATGCGCAAGTTATCATCGCACCGTTTCACTAGACTGTGGGTAGTAATACAAGGCCAACTAAGATAGTAGCTGCGTTCCCCGCCTCGAAGAACACAGCTACTGTCTCAGTAGGCACTGGGAGTAGTAAACGGAACTGCATGAATGCAAAATTTGGGTCTGCACAAACCGGAATGATTTTCGTATTTTAACATCTCACTTTATAATTTTTGAGGCTAGCATCTTACAATTCTTCTTCGGCGATCTATTGGCATAAATAATTTTAAATTTTACCGCGTCAGTCCTTTAGATTTTTGATCTCATAGTAATTATTAGCAAACGATTAAAAATTAATACACCCGCACACGCACAGACGAAACGTCAAGGTTATTGTAAGCGCGCAAAGGATCACTTAATCGCAGGATGCTAATAAATATAGTTCCAAATAGTCATCAAAATATCTCCTCTAGACGTCACATTTTAAAACGGATTTTTAGCAAGGAATTGACTAACGGTAAGTAAATAGAACTTTGGGGCCGTACTTGATGTGGAGGATCGAGAAAAATGGCTCTGGTCAGAACCAAGGTGAAAACAAAGTTGGGGGGGGGGAGTGGATGGCGTAGCATTTATTTGCAGCAATGTGTTGTGTCACGTAGAAATGTTTGTGCAGCTAATCGGTGCTACAATTCTACACATAAGCTTCAGAAAATCATGATTAAAGCCTCAGCCAAATCCTCCAAGCCCCCCCCCCCCCGCCCACTAACCTTGGTTCAGGTTGATAGTAAGTTCGTAAACAAGACTTTTGTGTTGTGTGTCTAGTAATGTTATTGCTTCCACAAAGACGACTGAAGATTGGTGTGACGTATTCGCGTTAAAATGGCTACAAATTCGTTATATATTTCGTGAAATCCAATTGACTTTAGCTTGATCCTACTGGGTTAATTTTCGAAGGCACCCAATGATGCGCGGAGATGTTTTTGTAGTAGTCGATGGAGATTAATAGTAAAAGCGGTAGCCTTTCCTGTAAGGTTTGACCTCAACCTCCCATGTTAAAACCAAAATTTTGATGCTTAATTTGTTTGGTGTCTTTCAATATTTTTCACTCAAATTTACTATACATCCTTTATTGGACGTGGTGAAGATGTGTCCGAACTTAGTATATTAATTTCAGGTTTGACACATGGGAGATCTGTACTTGTGCTGGAATCGTGATTTTCATTTTTGCTTCTTTTTATTGTTGTTCTTGGCAAGACATTTTTCTGCTACGCTCTCTACAGCTCAAACTATTTGTCCTATAAAGCTGGTTCTTAGCTCATTTTACAGGTATTGGTCTGTAGATGTGCCCTTTCCATAAGACCTTTTCTAATTGGTCAAGTGGTTCAAGGGTTAGGGAGCTCTAAACGACCAGATTGATTGTTTTACATTGTTTTAAACATTGTTTTATTCAACAATGCCAACCAGCAAACGCCAGTTGCAAGACGTAGACTGAAGATTAACGGGTTTGTTTCATTTGTTGGTGCAAACCGTAATTGACACAAACCTTAAAACAAGCTAATCTAAATGCTTGGTACGCGAAAGTAGCACGAATTAGAAAACAAAAACCAATCGTTTGATGCTGAATGTGTATGTTTAACTGGTCCGAAGTCAAAACAGCAAAAAAACACTAATAAACTTTCCTGTAAGGTTTCAGATACTGCAGTGTTGCTGTACTGTTTAGTCCACGTAAAACCTTACTCATTGTAGCCAACCGTTGTGCACGTAAATATAATTGAAGCCTGAGCCAAAATTTCAAAACTTTTCATTCCCAAACAACGGAAGAATAGTGTTAAGGCTACACACTCGAAATTTTGTCAGTGTTCTTCAGTCACCTCGTCTACTTTCGGTTCATCACTCTGCTTATGATACATATACCATTTTTCAAGATTTTCAAGCACTTTTCCAGCATGGAATTTCATTATTACTTTCCTGATATTTCTAGGTTTCCAAGGACTCGCAAGAACCCTGAGTTGCCTGTGCTAAGCATACTATGATGATTAGTTTTTTAACATTTTCCAGCGATGTCGTTTAGCCAAGTAGAATGCACCAATCATTAGCTAATCTACCGTCTACAAAAGTAAAAATGGTAAAAACATTTGACTACAGCAGTAAGGTTTCACGTGGACTAAACAATACAGCAACACTGCAATATCTTAAATTTTACAAGAAAATTTATTTGAGTTCCTTTGCTTTTTTTGACTTTGGACCAATTAAACCTTACCTTAAGCATTTAACGATTTGGCTTTTGTTTCTAATAATATCAAGGCTCAGCATGATTAAACTTCCACGTTAAACGTCAAAGTTTGAAATTGGATAATTTCGCCGTGAACTGACTTAGACCAACGAAATTCGGTATTTGTGGTCGTGTCATAACTATTCCACTTCATTAGATTTTATTTATTTATTTAGTTATTTGTAGAGCGTAACGGCCTAGTACACTATGAGCTCTTTTAAAACCTAGCCTACTTAGAAAACTACCTGAAGTTACAACCCGTAACAAAGCAGCACGAACCTTGACAAACCAGAACACACAGCAGCACGAACCTTGACAAACCAGAACACACAGCAGCACGAACCTTGACAAACCAGAACACACAGCAGCACGAACCTTGACAAACCAGAACACACAGCAGAACGAACCCTGACAAACCAGAACACCCAGCAGGGGTCGGCCGGGGGACAAGAGAACACGAGAAACCCTGGGACCCTAAGTAATTCGCTGCGTCGCCCTACAAAAACCTATGGCCCTGCGTAGGAGACCAACACCATACGAGGAGTGCGGCGAAACACCAAGGGCCTTATGCACTTCATTAAATATTTTAATGATAACAATGAACAGTTTGCCCTCCACAGCATGGCCATTTCTTGTTGTTGTTGTTCGAACGCTTTGTCTTCACGTAACGATCGAACCAATGAACCGATTTTCCAAAGTTTATAGCTTAAAACGTAGGTACGATCAAGACTTAAGATCTCTTGAACTCTATTTTAATGTTACTGCAATATTATTAGTGTTGTTGTTATTCCTGTTGGGGAAAGTTTGCTCTCACCTATAGAGATGGAACCTGTGAACCGATTTTCAACTTTTATGGCTTATAGGTATGAACAAGGCCTAGGGCCATTTAAACGCTATTTTAATGCGACTATATACAATACTTTTGTTGTTGTTGTTACCCTTGTTGGGGAAATTTTAATTTCAACCTAGCGATCGAACCATTCACCACAATGGTTCATTTATCTCATATCGCGATTTTCTCATACCAAAATTCTAGATATTTATTGTATCTCAAATATCGTCAAAAAAAAATAACAATACAAGTAACAAAAAATAAGAAAAAAAAAGGACTTTTTTAATAATGAAATCTTAGCAAGCTCTAAAAAAAAATAAGCTCTAATATTTGTAAAAGAAGCTCCAGCTCTGCAAGCCTTAAAAAAACTTAATGCTGTAAAGGAACAGATACTAGAAAAAGCCACATAAGCCATCAGGGTCGCACTATTTCATGCAAAAGAAGGTTCGGCTTCTCTTTTGGGACGCTGGAGATTTTTTTTACATGTATTAATGTGATGATGATGGCTTAACATGTTTTTTTCTTGTATCTGTTCCTTTAGAGTGTTAATATTTTTTTAAGCTGGTGCTTCTTTTACACGTCTTGTAAGGCTTACATGCGTATTTTATAGGGCTTAAGCATTTTTTTAAATACTAATTATATATTATGACTGAAGTTCCCTCTGCATGGAGAGATTACTTTTTAGCTTATATTGGATGATTTTTTAATTTACATATATTTTTTTAAAAATCTTTTATTGATTATGGATGACAATTGGCCATCTCCCTTCCCGTACCTTTCCTACACTTCTGGCGATGCCATCGGGGACCTTTGTGTCCCTGGCAGGTCTAACCTTGGTGGTAAGGCATTCGTGACCCTACCCTACCCTGCCCTAGCCTCCACTTTTCCACCCTTTTGGCCATGCTATTCTAAAACTATTTTTTAAACGTGTTTTATTTTTATCTCATTCATATGCTTTTAATTTCTGCTTTTGAAAAATTTTCCTACTTTTTACCAGCATATAGTCAATGCTGTTCCCTTTTAGGCTGGCAATCAGTGACCTCCTGGGTCCTTGCCAGTCCTGTTGCTCCAGCAACAAATTACTTTATTTATTATTATATGCTTTTCGGCTCAATAAATCAAATCAAATCAAATCGCCTTCAGCAACAAGCATTCTTCTCCTCGTCTATCAAATTCGCTTTGCAGTAGCGTGCATAGGACAGGGGCAACTTTTGTAAACGGGCACGTAGAGGGTTTTTTTTCTTGGGTACTTTATTTTTTGCTCGTCAGTCTTTTTTTTAAAACCTTTCTTAAGCTTGTCTCTCTTTTTTATCCTTTTATGCCCCTCTCAGCCCCTTTCCTGGCCTTTCTTTTTGCTGTTTTTTGGCCTCTAGGACCTCTCGTTTATGGGTTCAGAAAACCGAAAACCAAAATAGAGCATTTTTTTTTTTTACAAAAGGAACAAAAGGGTATTTTTTACAGAAAAGGGCAGGGACAATGCCCTCCCCCCTCCCCGCCCCCTCCTGTGCACGTCACTGACGCTTTGTTCTAATTATTCTTTGTATTGTTGCTTCCCTCAGTACAGCTCTCTGTAACGGCTGGCTCCCTCTCTGATTCTCTTCCAGAACTTTTTTTTATTAACATTTTATTTTTGGACTCAGACAATCTATGAGTGTGGATGTCTTTTTTTTGAGTGCTTTTTTGTGAAAGACAAAATGGCTGCTGCGACGCCATTTTGATTAGGATTAACTATTTTGGACTTGACTTCAACCTCCTTGACTAGCCGTCAACGACCAACTGAATCTCGTCTGCAGACAGTGTGTGTACTTGATCATGGGTTCATATGTGTTAATGTTTTAACCACGATATTGCCATTCAAGATTAAAGGGACTTACCCTCCAAATTGTGAGAAAAATGAAGTTAAGGTTAGATCACTGGAAGGACGCTAAGAGGGAGCGGAGCGGTGCTAAGCCAAGCCTACGTGCTGAGAGGAACAACATTTTGTCCTCAACCGGGAATAAACGACCTTAAGAGTAGTGAAACTACGATTTATTTCTTTATTTCTCAAGATTCACGGTTTTCTTTCTTTTCGGCTATGACCTCCCTGCCAGATATGCGAAGATAGATTTACTGAGGTGGTAGAAAGCTTAGCTTTTGACGATTGGAAAAGTGTATGCTTACATGTATATGTGTGCGTGTTAAATGCTGCCTATGGACGTTTCCTCTTTAGGCCGTGTCAGTCTGGCTCAGCGGTAGGACTCCGGCTTTTGATTTCAGAGGTCGAGGGTTCGATTTCCCGCTCAGGCAGTCTGACATATAGGTCCAAAAGGCAACGTAAATAGGTTTGCATCCGTTTTTAGTAGCTTTTGACGCTTTGCCAGCTGTAGCCATGGCGCCACGAGGAGAGAGGGGCAATTTTTTTATGCAAATCCCGTCGGATATTCCTAGGTTCTTTTACATGCCACAATCGATATGAGCACGAGACATCACAGGGCCCTTCTTTTCCCGAAAATGCCAGGGTTAGCTGAAGCTGGCTGGACTCGAGTCCGGGAACTCTGGCATACAAGTCGGTCGTGCTAACCATCAGGCCACATTGCCCCACAGATGACAGAGAGCAGCAGTAGACAATGAGATTCGGAAACTGCCTCACAGGAGAAGTGGAAATGGCCCGGGAGTGAGTGTGGTGAGGGCCAACCCAGGCCCTCGAAGAGGTCCTCCGGATCGCCTCCCCACGCTCTGCTCCCGGGCACTATTCTGCAATAAACAGCGTTTTGCACCTACTAAAATCTTCGTTCGTCTCACCGATCTGCTCTTTCAGAACCGCCGTTATCTAACGGAACCATTTACACTTCCTTCCAACTGAGTTCTTGTTTTTGTGCTCTCGACCATCCCCACTAATCGCGAAAATGAATACTGGAAGATGGACCAACGCCTTCTTCGACCTAAACTTCCAGGATATGAGTCGGATTTATCTTCAAAGTCAACAAGTGAATGGCGGGGGCGTGGGAAGGGGGACGTATGGAGAATATTGACTCAAGTGGCGTGTCGTTCTGACAATAAGCCGTATTTTTGCCACCATGAATCAGAGGGCGAATGCAGGAAATGTTGCCACCTGCCGATTATCATTGCAGTCACGAGGATACTAAAGCGGCAAATGTGTCTGTGCAGCTGGGTTGATGGTAAACCAGTAAATCAGACATGGAATATAGTCAAAGCTGACAAATCTATCTGCAGCTGGGTTGATCTCTGTGTATTAGAACGGCTGTGGCGCCATCTATTGATAAAATCTGGCAGGAATATGCTTCAAAAAGATTTGTTTGACTACAGATAAAACTATCCACCCAAATAAGAGAAGCCGCCAAGTTTCCGAAGAGGGTCGGCCTTCCAAAGTCGTGATATCATTTAAAGGCACATAAATCCTTCGGGTATGTCGTGCGATCTGTTGAGAACAGCGTTTGCAACATTCACGCAGGTTATTACAGTTAATGTCGCAACTTCATCTCGTTCGAAAGAAAAAAAAAACAAGAAAATGACAGTGTTTGGCAACATTTACATACCTTTGAACTAATGTCGCAAAACTGAGTCATAAAGGAAAGCCAACAGGGACGCACGTGCCTTTAAGCCGTGAACGCCCGCCAAGGTTAATCCTATTAGCCAACTTAATCGCACCGACTAATAGTTCGAAAGTTAAATGCACACTAGAAAGTTGCTACTCGTGGCAGTGCAAGCTTCAAGTTTTCATTTAACGTCCAAAGTATTATTCGGTGCGATTAAGTTGGCTACACCTTGGCGGTCCTTCCCTGGTTGAATGATATCACTACTTTCAAAGGCCGACCCTTTTTGGAAACTTAGCGGCTTCTCTTATACCAGTTTTGGTTTTGGGTGGAAATCACAACCTTCATAGGACTGTGAACGTACCAAAGTTCACATTGTCATATCTCCATCTCTGTAATTTTTTTTTTGGGAGGAATGTTATGTCTATAAATTTTCACGTTTATATTTAATCGTGTGTAGCCATGCGCGTATAAAATTCAACAATAGCAGTAATAATAACAATTCATATATATAATCTTATCCGCTTGGTGGTGACACACTAGCATGTGTCTAGATTAACTAGCAAACTTGGCCCATAACTAAGACCTACCCCTTGACTGAATCCTGTGCTCACAATCTGCATTTTGTTTCCGACTCTTCTTTCCAGCTAAATTATCCCTCTCATCGTCGTAGGGCAGATAACTCAGTTTGGATTCGTGTACCGTGAAAAAACACAAGCCAAACCACTCGCAATAAAAGATACCTTGTCACTTATTGAACCACCTATTTGCAAATTATATTCTGATAATTAAGCAAAAGAACAAAATCGGCCGTCTGTCCGGTGCCCTTTTTTTGTTGGTTGCATTGGTTAGATATGGGATTAGAACCACGTCCACTTGGTTAGGAGGCCACGGTTCTCACAGCTCGGCTGCTTACTTGTTCGTGGATGCCGGGAACCCCTCACAAAGCTCGTGTTGAGCGTGGGACGTTAAAATCGGCCCTGCTCCCAGTAGGGTAAAAACCGAAGAAAACCCACCCTTTAAAAACACAATACGCCTATAGTGAAAGAATTCATTCTCGAAATTGTAGGAAAGGAAGCGTAAGACGGATTTGGTTATCGGATTTGGAAAAATTACTGCTTTTGGTAATTAAAGTAACGTTCCTCCAGGTTGGCTATCTGGCTGAGGTGTAATTATGTAAAAGTAATTTGTTGTACTCTTTATAATTTTGGCACGGCGGCATGGCATACTAGTTTTACTAGTTTTCTTATTAGTAAAAACAAAATATTAGTAAATTTTTCGAACCGTTTTGCCGACTGACCTGGTCAAACATTAGAGGGGTGGGGTTAGAGGGGTGGGACCGGACTATGACAGAAAAGTCTTGTTCTGTAGAAAGGCGGTATACAACGTACAGTCCATACGAGCGAATGTATATACATTAGTGTATGCTATGCGGAAGGGTACGCTGAAATTTAGGAAACAATAATTAAACACTGTTTCAGTTAACTGTAAAACAGTTTGTTAAATATTTTGGGATACAGTCGAACAATTTTAAAAAAATAAAAAAAATAAAAAAAAATAAAAATTTTAATTATAAATAAAATATTACAATAAAAAAATAAAAAAAATTCCAAGATTTAAAACTATAAAATTAAAAGTCTTTTTTCCGAATGAGAGTATAGATGAAGGGAGATGCGACTTTTTGCGCTTTTACTCCTGCGTAAGTTACAATGTCTACCCAAAACCAGAAATGGTATAAGAGAAGCCTCGGCCTTATAATGTAGTGATATCAATGAGCCAAGGAACGGCCGCCAACTTTAACCCTATTAACTGGCTGTCTTGGTTCACTGGCCACTTCTTTAATTTTGTTGATACACGCTTCTTGCGCTTTCGCAATCACTATAGACGAAAAGGACACGAAGGAACCAGCATCACAAACCCGAACTTGCCTAAGAGAGTGTGCGTACGAGTCGATGGGTTTATAGAGCAGTGAGATTTGCCGCCATATTGGCACCATTATGGGTTTTGGAGGGCATAACTACAAGGTGCACTACATAAAAATGGAGGGAAAAACAACGGAAGAGCGGATTTCTTAAAATAACGTTGTTTTCTCCAACAACAAAAATCGCGCGTTGTAGGTCTAAGAAATCACTCTTCACAGCATCGGCTTCAGTATGACGCCCTTCTGTTTCTCTCCGCAGTGCCCCTTGCAGCTAACGCATTAAGGCTCCAGCATAGAGGTATATACAATAATACTACGTCGTGTCACTGCTCTATACTCAATCTTCGCTTATAGTTACGTTTTAGTAGTCATTTCCGCTGTCCCTCTGACATGCTTTTGTGCACAATTAGGGTGGCCGCACATCAAAGTCGACAAAACGCCGCACGACAGCCAGCACATTTTGTCGAAACATGTCTCAGCATGCTGCAGACGTCTCCAAAACCATAAGAATGAGCTGAGCGCCATGCGACATTGTCGCGAGACGTCTTTAGGCGTCTCACGACAACAAAGCGAAGCTCCTTCTTTGTTTCGTGTGACGCGGGTCTCTCCACCAGATGCGACGTCTCGCGTCGTTTCGTGTTGCAACGACGTTTTGTCGACTTTTGGTCTACGGCCACTCTTGCGTAACTCTCCCGTTGTGTTTATGTCGTTTAACGCTATTTTTGCTACATTCACTCAAACCCATGCAAATGTAGCAACCCTATTGGTGGGGCAATCAAAAATAGGGGCGCGTCCCTTTAATCTAAATGCCCATACAATATTAGTAACTGTAAGGTTTGACTTTCAGTCTCCAAAGTTAAAGCGAAAACCATAGTTTAATGTTTTTAATAAATTTGGTATAGGCGGCAGTGTATAGGGCAGTGATACAACGTAGTATTATTGTGTATAACTCTATGGTGGATCCAGTAACTGGGTTAGCTGCACGGTGCACTGGTGGGAAAATGGAAGATCGTCTTATTGAAGCCAATGCTATTAGACTGGATTTCTTAAGCCTATAACGCGCGATTTTTGTTGTTGGAGAAAACAACGTTCTTTTAAGCCTAAAAATCCGCTCTCACAGCATTGTCTTGACTAGAAGTGCAATTTTTTCCGTTACATTTTAATCTAGTGCACCTTGTAGCTATTACCTCCAAATGGTGCCTCGTAGCCAATATGACGTCACATGACGCTGCTCTATAGGGCTGGGAAAACAAGCTTGTCGAAATTTATTAAAATCTGGAACTCAACAGGATTGCGAAAGTAATCGAACCGATTTGGCGTTTTGTCCTGTTTAGTGTTCGTGCACTTTTTTTGTTTTTCAGACATTTTTGTAGAACGCTTTCTACAGCCCAACTCTTTGCTGTATAAAGCTGGTTGTAGCATCAAAGTTACTGCGTGGTGTATTGTTTTTGGATTCCGTTGGAAAGGGATGATTAATTTCTTGAAATTCACGTTCGCCTTAATTTTGCTTGTGAAACTAACTATGTATGTCTTCTGTTATCCTATTTTTGCATGAGTGCCGTTACCATCGAAGTGAAGATTATACGTTAATGCAGGCGCGTTACCAAGAGATGACGTTTCGGATCCTCAGTGATTTTGAAAAGATGTCATTTGCGTGTTTACCCGTGTATGCCGAATTGTATGGAGCATTGATCAACTTCTTAGAAATTCAATTCACGTGAAGAAATTAATCAGTAGGCTAAGGCTCATAATCATGATAACAAGCGTCCCGGACAATGTGTATATAATAACCAATAATTTTACTACGAAATATTTACGCTTGGGTTGCTAAGTAAATTAAAAAAAAAAAAAGAAGTTGAAATGGAATCCAGTTTTAGCAGGAACTTTTTTTTTCTTTTAAAAGTTAATTTCTTTGAGCCTAAAGTCAGTCGAAGCAATATAATAATGCTCGTGTGGCTGAACCGGCTCAATTTTGAACATTACCAGACTTTTTTTTGTGAAGAAGAAGTATCTGGTAAAGGGATGAGCCAGCCCGGGGATTTGAACCGGGAGACCTCCGTATAATCGTTTGTCAATAATTTATTAATTCTGAGTTGTAATAATTTGGGCATTTCGTATCCACCCAAGACCAAAACTGGTATAAGAGAAGCTGCCAAGTTTTCGAAAAGGATCGGCCTTTGAAAGTAGTGATATCATTCAAGCAGCGAAAGGCC
Organism: Lithobius niger; assembly: GCA_023313725.1. Lineage (NCBI taxonomy): Eukaryota > Metazoa > Arthropoda > Chilopoda > Lithobiomorpha > Lithobiidae > Lithobius > Lithobius niger. The sequence goes on from JAHWFP010249744.1 coordinate 11,396, forward strand.
GCCAAGATTAATCCTATTAGCCACAAACATGGTGCATTGCCCTCTTCTTCAATCTCTCTGTTTAAGTACTTTCTTAGACTGCTGAAATAGGTTGGACTTTCAGCATACTGAAACAATACAATCCTATAGCTTTGATATTGACATTTCTTCAATTCGTCATATATGCAGATAACCATAATCACTCCTGGATAATAAACAAATAAATAAATAAATAAAGCCGCAATACCTCAAGTTTGGTGGCTGATGTGATTCCCTGGTTGGATCATATCACTATTTTCAAAGGCCGACCCTTTTTGGAAACTTGGTGGCTTCTCTTATTTCAGATTTGATTTTGGGTAGATATTGCAACTTTCATGTGACTGAGAACGAACTAAAGGTTACACCGTCTTATCTTCATCTCTGTCATTTTCTTGTCTGGAGGATTTTTTGTCTATAAATTTTCACATCGATAATTAATCGTGTGTAGTAATGTACACGTAAAAATTCAACAATAAGAGTAACAATAACAATTAATGTGTATTCTCATTTACTTGGCGGATCATCCATTTGGATGCGATACACTACCATTTCTCTAGATTAAAGGCGCCTGTTCACCATTTCGATAGCGTGACCCTATTCTAAATACAGTATCCACGTTTCACATTCTCTGTCTTCCAATGTGGGTCACGTGATCTAGTTTTCGTTATGAAAATAGCGAAGCTGCCGCGAATAGCGTTGTTCCATTTTTAATTTACCGCTATTTTCTTTACATTGCTCGACGGCGCTGCATCTAAGAGTTGAAAAGGTGAAAAGGCGCCTTTAACCAGTAAACTTGGCGTAATGACCAGTAATGACCTTTTTACTTTTTACCTCCTAACCAAAAATTGCTTTCTAAATCCCAACGAAAATGAACGTTACCTGTAATTTATTCGCATTCCTTCCTCGAATGCAACTTCCTAGAGAAGAACTTGTAGGTCTAAGTCTTGCCAGCTCGGTAGCCTCACACTCAGTGCACACAAATGCGCGACACACTCCTCCCATAGATAAGCGACTGAGCAGGATTGTACCTCATCTTTCCCCTTCTCTGCTGCCACGTGCGTGATCACTCTCACCGTTCCGGAGTTCTCCTTCATCTCCTTTTGCACTTTCGTGTCGTGTCTTTCGGTTCCACGACTATTGGATTCTTCGACCTTTGGCCCTGGTTTCCTACGAATCGTTCGTACCATTGGTACCAAGCGACATATCTAGTCCTCCTGCCAGCGATGCTACTGCGGCGGGCACACCACCTTTGCCTCTGCCTTCGCCAGCCTGCCCATCCACCCTTTGTGCTGCCTCGGGCAGCTTCGGTTTCCTTCGCCTCTACTGGACCTTGGTGTGGTCTCGGATTTTTCTCCAAGTTTGGCTTCGGTGTCGCAGGCTCCCACCGACTATCGATCTCCTTCGCCTTCGGGTGTTCTTTGCAACAACTCGTCTAGGATCTCTCAATCTGTTTCTTGCCGTCCCATCGGCTCGTTTTTCGAGAGATAGTTACTGTCTGCCATGGGCTGCCCTCCCTGCTCTGTATAAGCATATATTCATGTTTTCTTTGACATATGCTTAGAAGAGCACGGCCTTCCTATAGGATTCTTCACCTCAGTCATGAAGTCTTTTGTCCGTCAGCCCTTCGACAAGTTACACATCATCCATCTGGACCCTTGGAATTACCAGGCATTCCTGGATGTTTCAGGTTAAGTGAGCCGCTGGACTCGGCTCACAAGGCCCCTTCGTCTGCTCCTTCACCTAACAGGTTTGCTAGGGATCCTTCTCCTCTTTCGCACCACGAGTATTCGGTATACGAACCAACTATACCTAGAAGGTTGCCTTATGAAACCCGGAATGCGTTCCACTAGAAAGCGATCCTTCGCCAATTTATATCCTGTCAGCTCCAGTGACTAACCCTTCATCGCCAAACTTTCCTTTGTTAAGCAGTGCCACTTCGCCTCAACACTCTCCTACCCAGTGACCTCTCCAAAGAGGGTCCTACCTCTGATTATACGTTTTCTATCGACATAGTTACTTGTATTTTGCCTAAACCCCGTCGGGGTTCCCAGACATCTGGTGTTAACAGCTGCGTTATCCACTTCCTAGCATTAACCGTTTACCTGGATGTTACTCAACCCTTCAACCTTCAAGGCCTTCAGTCCCCTCGGATGCTTCAGCCTCGAGGACATATTAGCCCCATTATGTGATACTCCTGCACAGCCTACTGCTAAACTAAACACGTTCCTCCAACTTTATATAACTTCGACTTGTCAAACCGGCCAATGGACTGCCTTTCCTTTCTCGAACAAAGGGGAGTGGGGTGGGGGGAGGGCACACCACCGATCCCGGCCTTCATAGGCTAGATCAATATGAAAACAGCATCAATTATAAACAACAAACTTCTTCGACGAACCAGGGTTCACAAGCCTTGGATTTTTCTCTGGATCAGTTCCATTGACTTTCTCCTTCCAGAAACCCGGCCTACACAAGCCACCTCGCGAACTTAAAATACGGAATACTATGATTCTTACAGTCCTGAAATAATAAAAACTGTTACATACTTCCAAAACAATAATAATAATAATAAATGAATGCAAATGTTGAATGCACAAAATCAAATCAACCAATAAAAGGATAGTGCAAGGGAAGAACGATAAGCATTCCTTTCGTTAACAGAGAAATATTAGTAACAATATATCGATAGACGATGACATGTTTCCAGCTGGGGTCTCTTACCCCTCCGCTTTCTCTACCCTAGATCCTCTGACATAAGGCCAGGGTTATTCTCACTTTTCTGAAGTTTCCTAGGAGAATATTGGCACTACCGCTTCCAGCTAAGATTACGGCCATTCCAACCTACATCTTCACTCTGTGAGTAGCCATGATAAAATTATAGACGTCTACGCAAATACTTTCCATCGGCTTTCAACGAGCCTTCATTACACACGTAACATCTCCATTTCTCCCATGAATACAGTTCCCCCACACATTTTGTACACCCCCGCTTCGTGTGGAACGCCTTCTGGCCTCGCAGGCCTCTTTACATTTCTATGCTCATTCACGTATTTATCCCATGCGTATTTCTCTTTACGATGAATTATTTCATATGTTCAATAAGTTATTCAAAGTTTGTCTTCAACCATCAGCACTGTTATGAAAATTTCGAGATTATCTTAACTCTATCACAGCCAGTAAGCCCCCTTCAGATGTCTTTCTGTTCTCCACTTCAAGCCATACATTCAGCACAAAGAAATCCGGAATAACCTCAGTTGGATTCGCTATTTGTCACCGGAAGAAAACTCCAAATTCTTCCACGACACCCTTCTCTGGATCGCAGAAGGTAATTTGGTGAGTCTGTCCATCGGCTAAGGCTGTATTCATATTTTGCCCCTGAACCTGTAGGCTTTTCCGCATGCTCTTAAGCTTCACTAAGCCGATTCTCAAGCATTTTTTTTGTTTTGTTTTGCATGCTGCATGAATCCAACATATGTTTTCGTTATGCACAAATATATTGCAAATATATTGCAAATATATTGTAACTCAAATCAGCCTCACCCTCGCCTTCACAAGGGTGGGAGGACAAATTCATGTATTATCAAAAACTCAAGCAAATGGATTTAATCCGGGGATTTTTACGACCTGAAGAACGAATATGCTTACATTCCCTAGAAGGTGCTATGTCTCCTTCTCCTCAGGTTCGCCGAGACTTAGACTGAGGGGAATACCAGCTCGGAGCTCTCGGGTACTCATCATGGTGGTCCTACCACCTTAAGTGACGAGGACTGCTGAAATGCTAAAAAATTACAGGTAATGGATATTTCGTTGGCATATAGAAACATCAAGTTGCCAGTGGTACCTGGCTGACTTGGTTTCTATTGCCTGATCGAAAATAAACCTGTACCCTAACCCTACCGCCCCTCTAACGCCCACCATGACAGGTAAGAGATACGAAAGATAAGAAATAGTATGGCTCCGTCGCATATACAGGGTGTTCAATCTCGAGTGTTGCTGTTCAATATCACCCCTAGTATTGCAGATATGTCGAACATGGCCATGGAATACGTTGGAACATCCAGGGGACCATCAGACGGTTAAACCGAAAATGACATTGACGACCTGTTTCAAGGTCAACGAAAAGCTAACCCCGGAAGTAGCAGAGATAGGGGCATGATGTAAATTGCAAACTTGTAGAGGACGAAGACATGACTTCAACAAAGCAAACAGAACAGAAATCGGTTCAAATGTCAAAGAGATACATTAAAAACAATATGGGTCTTGAAGCCCCATTGGAGGGCTTGATCACAACCCACCCTGTGGCAGAAACACAGACAGTCACTACTGTACGTACAGCAAAAGATTGCCAGGCAGACCTGGTGGATCCATGAGAAGCCTGTTAGCATTAATCCCTGAGGTAGACATTTTCTATTGGTGCCTGTCTGTGTTTCTACCTCAGGGTGGGTTGTGGTCAAGCCCTCCAATGGGGCTGCAAGACCCATACTGTTTTTACTGTATCTCTTTGACATTTGAACAGATTTCTGTTCTGCTTGCTTTGTTGAGGTCATGTCTTCGTCCTCTACAAGTTTGCAATTTACATCGTGCCTCTCTCTGCTGCTTCCGGAGTTAGTTTTTCGTTGACCTTGAAACCGGTCATCAAGGTCATTTTCGGTGTAACCGTCTGATGGCCCCCCAGATGTTTCAACGTATTCCATGGCCATGTTCGACGTATCTGCAATACTAGGGAAGATATTGAGAAGCAATACTTAAGATTAAACACCCTGTATATGCCGCGCGTGCGCACTGAGGTTGAGGCTACCGAGATGGCAAGGCGTATGCCTATAAGTTCTTCTTCTCAGGGAATTGCATTCGAGGAAGGAATGCTAATAAATTACAGGTAATCCACATTTTCGTTTAGGCAGTAGAAACAAAAATCAGCGAGGTACCACCGGCATTTTGATGTTTTTTCTCTCTCCTACTTGATTAGACCCTGTGCTCACGGTCTGCATTTTATTTCCTATCCTTCATTGTTTCCAGCAAAACTGTCGTTCTCATCGTCTTGGGGCAGATAATTTAGTACAGATTCGTGCTCCGTAAAAAAAACCGAGCCAAACCCCTGCAATAAAAGGTAATCTTTTTCTTAGTGAGCCACCAATTTGCAGCAACGATGTAGTCTGACAATTAAGTACTGAAACGATAAGCGTGTAACACTTCAGCGTGTTGTAATCTACTGTCGGATGACAAAACAAACAATGGTTACAGCAATAGTTTTGCACTTCGCCCCACTTCAGGGCCACGTGCTTCTAGCTGCAACCCCCCATTTTTGAAGGAGGCACTTCCCCATACGACTCTTTCCTTGTGTGCCAAAATTTAGATTCGCCAACTTTTCCTAACGCTCTGCAGACGTATCTCTATGCCCTATAACAATTAACGCAGGAGTCGTACTAGCCAGTAACGCAAATCAACGTTAGGGCGCGTTTAGGCAACCGGACCTTCTCGCTCGCCGAACGCTATTTGCTAGTCAACCGTTACTTATTTACGATTAGTTTCCCGTTTCTACCAGATGAATGCGGTAATAATAATATAATAATAATAATAATAATATATAGAGACGATGCTCGAGGCATCCACCCACCTAAATTCCCGGTGGCAGATGTTAAGTGGAAGAAGTACCACCATTATTACAGTTGTTTTTTGCCGCATGAGGGAGGAAACCGGAGTACCCGGAGGAAACCCTCGTGCAACGGGCGGGAAACAACCGGAGAAAAACCCGTACATAACACTTCCCATCGCCAGGATCGAACCCGGGTCTGTAGGAAGCCAGAGATGTACACTGGGACCAGGACGCCTATCGAATCTGACGCCCTAGTGCTCGCAGCTACAAACAATCTCGCAGACAAACAATGCTCGCAGATAACAAATTAAATGCAATATAAATAACAACACGGGTAAAGAACAAAGTGCAACTGTCATTTTAAACATTGCTATGGCATTGTCGCCAGTTCACGCTACGTTCAAAATTTGGTATGCTCGCTCAAAGGACAGCTTCTACCAGTGACCAGACGACGGTAGAATAAATAGCTGCTCACAGCGAGAATTAAAAATTCAACATGGCGTCCATTTTGGGGTTATCGAATCGAAGACAAACCATCGCATGCTGGTAATCAGAAATCAGTCCGTCGCCTATTACTGCAGTAAAAATTGTTTTCTTGCTGTCATAAACCGACGCTGTCATGTTGCACGCATCGTATGTCGTGTCGCTAGGCACGAGGAGAAGATTTGCGTCCGCGTTGTTGCCATGGTTACTACGTATAGACAACTCGAAAGCCGCAATCTCCAGTAAAGGCGAGAAGCAGCCAGCAGATTTAGTATTGATCAAGTAAAAGCTAGTGAACGAGAAAATTGTCGTTGCGTAACCCCCCCCCCCCCCTTATTGAGGGCCCGTTTTCGCCATAAGGGACACGTTCCCACAGTTTAAAGTTGACGCTTTTCCTTACTGAACCCAACACTCCTGATTCCAACGATTTGCAAAGATTTTTACCGTATGGGGAATTTTCACCAGAAGGCTGATATAAGCTCACAGCGTGTTACACTTAAAAGACACAGTCTGCTCGTGAGCCTATTTACATCTGATTAATAATTCTCATCTACTTGGCGGCGACATACTAGCGTGTATCTAGCTTTATCACTTCCCTTTTTTGAATGGAAAGCATGAAGGAAAAGGAAAAACAAAATAATTGACTTATCTGGGGCGTTAACCATTTCTGAGTATAACTCGATTATTTTCTTCCCCCAGGCAATAAAAGTACTTCACACGGTTTCCTCCACCCCCCTCCCGCTCATCACAGGGGGCGAGAAGCACCCATGCAGACGAAAAAATTGTGCAAACACCCCCCCCCCCCCCCCTCCCCAGAGGTAAAATTTTCCGACACAGTACATAAGACAGTCGTGTTATGCCAAAGCATTACTAATTAGAGAGCATAAATTAACTCGTTTGATGTTAGGTAGCTGAAGCCCAAACCGAAAAGAAACCCGAATACGCTTTCCTTTAAGGTTTCGGACATATTATAGTGTTGCTGCAGTGTTTAGTCCACGTGAAACCTTACTGCTATATTCAACCACTTGACACGTAAATAAAATTATAGCTTGGATTTTAAAAACCAGAAAGGCAAATAGAATGAAAAAAAATTAAAAAAGTGTGTAAATCACCAAGTTTCCCGTATAATAAGGCATCATTCTTGCCAGCTTTTTTTCTGCGTAATGATGTCCCTACTTTCTAACCCCGAACCTTATGGAAACTTTGCGGTTTCCATTTTTTGGTGTTGGGCCGAGCAATTCAGATAAGAGATTTAACTAAGGCGGGGGTGCTTTAAGTCCCTCAATAAAATAACTCATTTTCACACATAAGCCACTGTTCAGAATTTGTAAAACTGTAATAAATGTCTTATTTGTTAACTTACCACATTTTACTGTTAACTATGGGGTTTGGGGGTGAGGGGGGGGGTGTCCCTTTTGTTCCCGTTTCGTTACTAAACTGTGCCCTGGCTTTATTTTGCCCAACTTCGCTTTAACAAGATTCAGGGTGTTGACAAATTAGTCCGTTTAGTAAGTATTGAGCTTCATAGATGGCACTGCCACATCGACGTTTTCCTCGGGCGCGGTGTGAATCGAAATTGAAACCGAAATATCAGCTGCGGAAGATCAACCACGCAACGAAAAACCAAACCGGTGGAGCAAGCAATAGCTGTCGACGGGTGTGCTATATTGTAAAACGCATTCAAGGATATGTAAATGACAAACAAAAACGTCAAATATGTCGTAAAAAAAAGGTTATAGGATAGAAGTTTCATTTTTTATTAAAATGCGGAAGAGTTTGTGACTGAGAAGCTTTCTGAAACGTCTTAGATTCATTCCTAAGAACTAATGAGTTTTGTGTGAGAATTTCGACTCAGCTTTCAGCGTAAAACTCAACTAAATCGAAGCTAGCTTGCATTTAATTATTATTTTGTTTAGCTTAGTTGTAATTTAGTTTACTTTAGATTTGGGCTGAAAAATTAAGAAAAATTACCAGATGGAACGCGTGGCGCCCTCTGAAAACTCGGACGGAACTAATAGGAATGAATGTAACACGTTTCAATAGGAACTTTTTAGTTACAAATTCACCTCCCCAACTCTATAAATCCTTGAAATAAGTAAATGTACATTGTACAATTCAGAAAACTGCATCTGTTTAAGTGCTGTTGTGCTTTACCAATTAAATTATTGTTAAAGAACAACAGCACTTAAACAGATGTAATTCTCTCAATTGTACGTTTGCTTTTTTCAATAAAAAAATCATCAATTTTTATCCGTGTACATTTTAACAAGTAAAGTGAAACTTCAACCGTATAACCTTTTTTTATGCACACGTAACGATTTTGTTTGTAATCCGTGTACCTTTTTTACGGCTACTAGCGGAGTCGCTCGCTCATTCAGCTGCGTCTCGCTGTGCTCGAGTAGATTTCTTGTTGCAACTCATATGGTGCTGACTGATATGGTGGTAGTGAATAATGTTTGGCAGTAATTGTTTTTCATTTGCAAAGGTATGGAAGTACCTGTAAGCTCTGTAATAAAGTACGTAATTAAGGTGTGAACGTTCGCGCATGCAGTGATTGTTGTTGCCCACTTTGAAATAATTCAGCTCAGCTCTGAAAGCTGCATCTACGAAATAAACACCCCATTCTATCGTCTACCTGCCTATTTCGAGACCTAACGTAGCTTATAGTTTCGTTTAAAACTATATGCGTTTAGCTGAAACACTGATTCTTTCATTTTACCCATCAAAAATCAACTGTTTAGCAAAGACATAACACGAGCCTGACACTTGCTGAGTGGCATTGTTCCTTAATTACAATGGTTAAAACAATGTAAAACAATCAAAATGATCGTTCAGGGTCCCGTAATTCCGGAATGGGTCGACCAAATGAAAAAGTGGTCTCTTTGAGCTAAGGAAATTTGTGGCTAAGGAAATTTGTGGCTTAGATCATGTTTCAGATTTTAGGTAGGTGCAGTAGTTTTGTTTTTTATGAAACGGTGATAAACAAGAAGAAGAAGAAGAACAAGAAGTGAACAGTTTTCAAATTTGCGTGTGGATCCGTACTTTTACAATTTTTAGTATAAATGCACCTCCATACCTATCTACTGTCTGGCCAAGTTTGGTCGAAAAACATGGAATTGTAACGAGATATTAATTGTTTTAGTTTTGCTGGCGTGAGGACTTGAACCAAAAATAAACTTGTTATCCCAGTGTGCGTTATCATTCATTATGAAGTGATTAATTAGATTTCTCTACGGTATTATAATATTTTCCCCTAGCTGTTTGGCATTCAGTGTCGTAAGTTCTACATTATAAACTTGCACAATTTTAGTTCCGAATGCAGCGTACCGGTTTTCAGCAGTTAATTTATATCGGGGACGGACTTTCACAGAGCTGTTTTCGGCAATTCTTTTTTGTTTTGTTACTTCATTAAACCCTTCCACTCCAGACGTACGCCGAAAGGTGTCTTTTATTTTTAATGTCCCATTATTGTGTCGGTCGGTAACACGAGTCGATCTCGCATTCCTTTAGTTCGTACACCAAGCCTGTAGCAACGCAGGCACTGTGCTCTGCTCGCTTCACTCAAGTTACCCGGGAACCCTCATGAAGCCCACTTTTTCTAGAAGCACTTGATTATATTGTCTTCCTGATTAGGCGCACTTGATTATATTGTCTTCCTGATTAGGCGCAATATATTGACTAGGCACACTTGATTATATTGTCTTCCTTTCGTGGCGAGGAAAGGACGAGGCTGAGAAGAGTTAAGGGGACCAATCATTATTTATGGCTGGGGGTATAGGCCAGCGGAAACGAAAATGGCGACTGTCAAATTTTCAACGACTCACCCTTCAATAACCAGAACAAAATTTAATGTACCACGCCTACTCAAGGTCTAAACATACCTCCCCCCCCCCACAAAAAAAGTAAGCTTTTCTCATGCCTATGTCTTGGGACTACCTGTTGTAGAAGTTTTCCTGTAGCCAAGTAAAATAAGTTTACATGAAGGCAAACCAAGCAGTGCTACATAAAAAGACGAACAACGTTTCGAAAATTTACCATTTTCGTCATCAGGTTAGCATAATAAATTAACGCATGGCAAACGCTACTAAGTCATCCTATGCATGGGATGACTAGTGGCTTTTGCCATGCTTTAATTTTATTATGCTTACCTGATGACGAAAATGGTAAATTTTCGAAACGTTGTTCGTCTTTTTATGTAGCACTGCTTGGTTTGCTTTCATGTAATATGTTACCGTGCTTTTTACTCCAAAGTAAAATAAGTAGCA
>JAHWFP010249747.1:0-22257 GCA_023313725.1 Lithobius niger
TATTTCAATGGGAAAGCGTTCCCTGCTGCCAAGCGACTCGCAAGCCGCTGACTTTTAAAACTCCCCTATTATCACCGATTGAATTGCGAACAAAAAAACTATGGCGCCATCTGGCAGTGATATTGTTATCCTTTACAGCTTGCGCCCAGGTGCATGAGGATGAACCAAATTTTCACTCAAAAATTAAAGAGGCTTGTTTGTTTCGTTAAAAGAAATGCCGTTGTGCACTCTTTCGCTTGATGCAAGCAAGTGCTAGATAGTACCACACAGCGCTAGATGTTGCCGGATTCTGCCTACTTCATAGGCGCCGGAGCCGGGGGGGGGGGGGGGGGCCCTGGCCCCCCACACTTTTTGCGGGAACCAATAATAGCCCCCCCCCCATGTTTAACGAACTCTGAGAGAATAAAAATTGTTTCTAGTTAGCCAACGTAGTTTTTGATATTTAACTTCTGCTTTCATACATTAATTGGAACTGTAAAATCACAAACAATACTGTATAAAAGGAAAAGCTAGAAATGTTTGTGCACCTTTCTTGCTTTTCCTTTTACGGTCTATACATTGATACACCCGACCGCGAACTGCCGCACGCGATGAAACGGTACAATGTGAATCGAACACGGTAAGGCAGCTTCATGCTAGATAAAATCAACGTACTACAGAAAAAGCAGTTCATTCAGTTCGCCAGTTTCATAAGTGTAATTGCGTCATTGTATTAGATTTTCTAGACTCCTACAAAGTTGTTATTATTGTAATTATTTATTTATGTGTGATAATTTTTGTACGTCTTATAATGCGACCACAATGTAAATTAATTTTATAGTAAAACCACGCTCGGAACTGCCATAACGGGACAGGCGAATCGAACACGATAGGGTGGAATTAGTTGGTGCCGTGCCGTGCGAGGCGACACAATGTACAGAATAAACCTATCGTTCAATTCACCAGTTTCGTAAGTGAACTGTGTCTTATTGTCTTACATCTTCTACAAAGTAGTTATTATTTTAATTATTTATTTATGGGCTGTATTTATTACTGTACGTCTTGTGATACGAACTCAAATGTAAATTAATTTATGAAAAAAAAATTAGTAAATATTGGCAGAAAGATTTGGCTGTAGTACATCGCGGCCAACTGTACCTGTCTCATTCAAAATGGTGGGTCGTGGCCGTTGCAGCTCGTCGATGGATATACGTAAATTTTGGACTCCAAAAACTGCAGAAAAAATGCAGCTGGAAATAGACGACAATACTGAGTTTTCGCAGCGAAAGCAGCTACAGTCAGAAGTATCAGTTGGGGAGAACGTACTCATTCCTAGTACGTTAGGGACCGGAGCTAGCACCGACGCTACAAAGGTTGGTGGTATTGAAAATTGCGTGAAGAACTCAAAAAATTTAGTGGCTCAAGCCGAAGGGAGTAAAAAAAACAACTAAAACGTCTTGCGAACTGACGTGCTGTGATCAAGCTGCTAAGGTTACAACTGATCGTGTGCGTTTGCCATTTGTGAAACAGAACACCGTTAGGTATTGCGGTGTAGATAAAAAGCGGCGTGCACGCTATTTTAACAATACTTGGTATGAAACAAGACCGTGGCTTTTACTGTGTGTTACGAGAAACAAAGCTCTCTGCAGCGTTTGTTGATTTACATATGATAAAAAGTTGGTTAAGTTCTCTAAGAACAGTGACTTGGCATTCATAAGCTCGGGCTTTAACGATTGGAAGGATCGCCCAAAGGAACTTGACCGCCACGAATCGTCAAATTTTCATAGTGAGTCAGTTGCTGCCGTTTTGTCTCTCACGTCGTCAGTAACAGTAAACATACAACTGAATCAACAAAAGGAATTGCAACAATTGTCAAACAGAAGTTGCTTACTTACACAACTGCAAGCACTTATGTTCTTGTTGAGACATGATTTGGCAGTGAGGCCCAACACAGACCAAGAGGGTAATCTCCATCAGTTGATGAAAATGACTATTAAAAGGTTGCCTGCCCACAACGCACTTTAATTATGCCCAGTGGATTGACTCTGGCGCATATTCATCATACGAAATTCTTAATGAACACATTAAAGAAATTTATCGTGCAGCCTTTAATAACATGAAGTCTCGTATTCAAGCAGCAGGAAATTTTGCAATTGTTATTGATGAAACCCAAGATACGGCAGGTCGTGAGCAATTATCTTTCTGTGTTCGCATTGTTGATGACAGTTAAGAGATTTATGAAGAATTTGTAGGTCTCTACGGAATAGATTCACGTGATGTAGAATCAATTGTTAAGTTTATTGAAGACATTTTGTTGCGGATGCAGCTAGACATTAAAAGTGTACGAGGGCAGACCTACGACGGTGCTTCTGTGCTGCAGGGACAATACACAGAGGTGGCAACTCAAATTAAAGAAAAAAACAGTGCAGCTTTATCTCTTCACTGCCTCAATCACAGCTTGAATTTATGTTTGCAAGAAGTGGCAAGCTCAGTACGATTGATTTAGCGACTCCCTGGAACTAGCAAATAACATTTACAACATCATTCGTGCTTCACCAAAGAGATTAGCGTTATTTGAACGTGTGCGGGCATCTTTTCAGTAGCAGCCAGGGAGCAAATGTTTCCAAATCTTTAAAGCCAATCTGCCCTACTCGCTGGACTTGCCGGACAAATGCTCTCACTGCTGTCATAGACAATTACGAATATGTGTACAAGACCTTTGGAGAAATTGCGAAAGATGGCAGGGGCGCTGAAGCTTCAAAGCGTGCACCTGCGATGAGGGCTTTAATGGAACGTTTCGAGACGTTCCTGGGACTGAAGATAACGCACACGATTTTTTCTGTGACTGAAAATATGGCTACTGCATTACAAGCAACAGATATAACTGCCACAGATGCTCTGGCGAACTTCAAAACGACTAAACGACACTAGCAAACATGCGTACTGATAGGCAGTTTTCTAGCATGTATGGTGCTATTGCTGAAGAAAGTATTCAACTTACAGACCCGCTGGCTTTGCCAAGAAGGCGGCAGACTCAAACACCACTACGATAGGATAGTGGCAGTAAATTGCAACCTCACGACTGGAACACGCCCAAGGAGTACTTCAGAGCACAGTTTTTCGAATTAATTGATTTTCTGTGTAATGAGTTGGATAGACGTTTTGACCAAGATACACTGCACATTTTGAGTGAAATAGAAAACTTTGTAAAGTCACTGCTGCAAATGCCAAGCCTGATGAACCTCCACTACCTATTGTATTCTCGGACAAATTACAAGAGATTTACAGTGCTAACATTGATTTTACGAAACTTAAACTTCATTTACACACATGCTTCCAGATAGGTACCATACAACGATGGTCTTCCCCCCCATCCAACAAGTAAAGAAGATAACAAGCCTGAACACAGTGTGTAGCATTCTGCAGGAAGTCCCTGGTTGCAAAAAGCTGTTAAATCAGGTGCCCAAGCTTTTAAAATTGTACTTAACCGTGCCAATGTCGAATGCCACAGCTGAACGGTCGTATTCTGCATTACGGCGGATAAAAACTTACCTAAGAGCAGCTATGAGACAAGACCGTCTTAATCACATGATGTTTCTGCATGTACATGACGGATAAAGTTGCTGTTAAAGAAATAGCAAAGAGCTTTTGCAATTTGAATGATACTACAAAAAAGTTCTTTGGTAAATGGTCGAATGCCTCCTGCACACACTGGTGTGTAAAACGCCAGAATTTATTAAATTAGTATAAATTGTTGAAACTACTGTATTTTTTAATCCGAGCGATCCTACACCCACCTCCTTCCCGTACACTTTGACTGGCCAGCGTTTGGCCCCGTCACTTTTTTTTCGGTGGAGGCGCCCCTGGCCTACTTTCAATCGGTGATAGTGCCACTTTAACTAGAATACGCCTAGTTTATAATCTTTTGTAGGCCTAGTGGTAAAGCCTAGATTAGTTCACAACTCGAAGCGGTATGGAGAGCAAAAGATGTCAAAACCGACCAACTGGTTTTTAAGTTAAAGGTACACCCGGCCTGCCGTATAACATTCCGCAAGCTGACGCGCTGATCACCACCAACGCATATAGCATCGTAAAGGTCAACTGGGATATAGCTGCGTTCCTCGCAGCGAAGAACGTAGCTACTGTCCTCAATTGGCATTGTGCATAATAGACGAACCAGTATGAACGCATTAATCGTGTCGTCACAAACCGGAATGATGCTCATATTTTAACATCACAATTTATCATTTTCTAAGCTAGTGTCGTACAATTTTGCTTCAGCGATCTATTGGAATAATTCATTTTAATTTTAACCGCATTAGTATTTTAGGTTTTTGAATTCATGGTAATTATTAGAAAATTAGTAGATGCGCACACAGAGATGAAACGTCGTGGTTATTGTACGCACGCAATGCATCATATATATAATATACTAAATATAGTTAATTATTATTATTCAACAGAAAATCTCCTAAACGCCACATTTTAAAACGTATTTTTACCAAGGGATTGACTAACGGTAAGGAAATAGACCTTTGGGGCCATACTTAATGTGGTGGATCGAGAAAAATGGCGCTGGGAGTAATGTCCTTTTAACCTTCTCCAATTAAAGCAATTTTGACGTCGATGGCGATTCATAACGCGTAGATTTTATTCTTCAAATCTAGCTGTCTGTTTCAGGCATGAAGCCCTGTGCTACGTATCTACAACGTAAGCAAGACGTGTATTTGTTCGTAACTTGACGTAAAATCGGCCATGCTGAGGTTTTCATGCTTGCGCTTTAGTGAAGTCAACAAGACTGGGACGGCCGCCAGGGGAGTATATAAGCGCATACACATCATACGGACAGGCGTAGTGTTCACGATGTAACAGGTAGTATCAATAGGGTAGCGTCAAGTGACGACATATTGCCTACGAGATAGCATATGGAAGGCATAACTACAAGGGGCACCAGATTAAAATGTAAGGGAAAACAACGGCTTTTCTAGTCAAGACAGTGCTATGAGGGCGGATTTCTTAGGCTTAAAAAAACGTTGTTTACTCCAACAACAAAAACCGCGCGTTGTAGGCTTAAGAAATCCAGTCTAATAGCATTGGCCTCAGTAAGACGCCCTTCTTTTTCCCCTCCAGTGCTCCTTGCAGCTAACCCAGTTACTGGCTCTACCATAGAGTTATACACAATAATACTACGTTATGTCACTGCTCTATGCTGTAACGCCTAATTTTATATTCCATAAATATACACAAATGTAAATTATGTAAAGGAAAGAGGAAATCAGTGAATTATTTTCACGGTTCGGCTTGTGTTCCTCTTTCCTTTTTATAATTTACATCCCTTGCCACCAGGTCATCTGGGTGAATTAATGCAAGTTTTGTTTCTCGGCTCCGTGCCAGTTGACTGACTCAACATCACTCGGATCTTTTACAAAAGTAACGCTAAGAGGAGTTAAAGGTACATTCCGCCTGCATCATAACAGCCACGCGCAGATCACCACCGCGCATGTTACTATCCCACCATTTCGCGAGACTCGGCGTAGTAACACAAGGCCAACTGAGATAGTAACTGTGTTCCTCACAGCGAGGAACGTAGCTACTATCTCAGTTGGTCTTTGGCTTAGAAGACGAAACAGCATGAACACAAAAAGTGTGTCGTCGCAAACTGGAAAGATTTCCGTATTTTAACATCAAAATTTATAATTTTTTAGGCTAGTATCTTAAACTTATTCTTCGGCGATCTATTGGCATAAATAATTTTAATTTTTGACCGCCTTTGTCTTTTAGATTTTTGATTTCATGGTAATTATTAGCAAACGATTAAAAATTAGCTCATGCACACACACAGATGAAACATTTTGGTTATTGTAAGGACGCAAAGGATCATAAAATCACAGGATACTATTAAATAAGTTTCCAATATTGAACAGAAAATCTCGTAGAGGCCACATTTTAAAACGGGGTTTTTAGCAAGGGATTGACTAACGGTCAGTAAATAGATCTTTGGGGCCGTTCTTGACGTGGAGGATCGAGAGAAATGGCGTTGGGAGGAAGTACCTTTAACTTTATCGGTAGGCACGTGAACTGAAGTTTGAGCCAGGAGGCGAGACACGCAATTTTTATTCCACTCGGCCTTGGCCTGAAGTAACGAACTCCTTACCCGCTTCTATAAAAAGTTACAACGCTGCTACTTACCAATAGCAGCAGTGTTGTGATTGGTTCAAGCAATTGGTTATATATTGTACGTATTTATTAGATTAAAACTTGAACGGCGTAATCTTAGCGAAAGATTATTCATAAAAGTAATTATAGTGTGCGCGGCGTATCTTGAGTCCTGCACTAATTTTGTAATCGGCTACGTCTTCCTGGAGGGGGCGGCTTGTTTTTTGTAACTACTTTGGATATCAACAAGGTACTCTGCGACCAAACACGCACAATCTATTATTTGTGTTCATTCTGGGGCGAACTCAAAATGGGCCGTGGACACTATAATAGCACTGTAACACAATTGGCTACCCGCGGTCGAAACCCAGAATTAACGAGAGATTACACATGGCGCAAAATCTACGTGGACACTTCAGCATTATGCCCCTACGAGTGCTCCGTTATGCTATTCCCAGCACCACTTAAAGGGGATCTTTTCATCTTTTCAATTCCTAGATATAGCACCGTAGAATCTTCGAGCAATATAAAGAAGATAGCGGTAAATTAAGAAAAGGTACAACACTTGGCAGCCGCGCCGCGAATCTGCTTAAGTAAAACGAGGTCACGTGACCCACATCAGCCTATTGGATGACAGATAATCTGGAACGTGGATGCTGTGTTTAGAATATGGACAGCGCTATCAAAATGGCGAACTGGCGCCTCTCAGTGGGGATTACCACCAAATGACAGGCTGCAGCATCTATATATATAGCCATTTGCCGCTATCTAGTTCTGTCTAGCCCTTACTTTCAACTGGTGAAGGAACACACAAATAAATTTCTTTTTACACAATAAACTATCCACGTGCCTCCTTAATTATTGAGTGTAAAGTTGGTGTGTCCACGTGTACCAGGGAGCATGAGGTAAAATTAAGCCTAACGTAATGACGGGCGCTTTTTTCTCTATATCGCAGAAACGCAGATTTTTAAACCGCTAGATGGGCGCCATCTAGTGAAAGGGAAATCGTTGACATTGACAACTTGTTCCCAGGTGCACGTGGATGCACCAACTTCACACTCAGTAATTGGCGGAGCGAAGCGTCGCCTATAACGGACACCAAATTGCAAAATTTTGGTCCGTTGGTTGGACATTTTTAGTTTGGGTGGAGCCCAAACGAAAGATCGGACTGGAATGAAATTTGGTACGACGTTTCATACCCTAATTAGTATTGTTGAGCCAAAATTTGCCGTAAATCGAACAATTATTACTGTAGAAATTTAAAAATTTTATAATTTATTTCTAACACTCACCATTGTAAATTTGGAGTCGTGAATAGTTAAGGAATTCCGACAAAGCATACACCATGCTAATGGTAGTCAAGTGAACTTAAAAAAAACACGGCAAATTAAATTTTGGTTGCTTCTTTCTAGCTAATAATCTTTTTCGACGTAACTCAACGAAATAATAACATTTGATGCTTGCATTTAACCACTACAGTAACAAACGCAACCATAAAAACAAAAGGATTCCATTAACGACACACGTTAGTTTCATTTGAAAAAAGAATGCTTTGGGAAACCCGAATGTGAAACCTGAAATCGTCGTATCAAGGCCAAGCAGTATTATAAAACGATATTGACATCAGACGAAACACGAAAGCACGAAAAACGAAACAATAGTATGCCCGCCTTTCGCAATTCCTGGTTACCACGGTAAGGCTTTGTTTATGGACCGCGCGCAACGCCTAGAGAAGACGCGTGGCGCGGCGTTTGAAAGGAATTTGGCTACTTATCCGCGTCCGCTTGTTTGTTTACGTCAAAAGCTCACGCGGGAAGGCACGAGCGAATCGTTCATCCCGCGCGCGGTCCCCCGATCTGTTTGAGTTAGAAAAAAGCCGTGCACCGCGTACGCGGGCCGCGGCGGCCAGGTCTGTTGAGTTGCACTCTGGGATAGTAAAATGGCGGACCACGTGTTGCCGCTTACGAGTGGCCACTTCGCTAGTTTCCGTGATGCAAAAGCCTGCCCGTAATTTAATAATTGGCACGTATTTGTTCTAATACAACAACCGCCAAGCTTCTCTTGCTGTTACATTGTGTGGCTTGCGCCACATTGTACTGATTCGCATACCGTCGTATATTGTCGAGTGAGCATCGCGTTTCTCTTTAAGCTTCCGCTCAAAACGGCCATAAACCTAAACGCGATTTGGAGCTCGCGGGCCGCGGAGACAACAGCCAACAAGCGGCTGGGCGAACTGCTTGTTTTTCTTCACCGCGTAAGCTTTCGGCGTCCGCTTTGTCGTTGGGTTTTCTCCATGAACGCAGCCTAACGTGAAGACTCGAAACCAAAACCGTGTTGCATCGCATAAAGGAATAGGCTTAATCTCGAACCACTGTTGTAAGCTGCTATACTTTGTTCCACATTATGTTTTCAGAAAACTGACTGTATGACGCCACGTTTTCTTCCACTACGAGTGCACAAAATTCCGAAACATCCCATTCGTAAACTCTCACAGTAACTTTGTTGAGTCTACAAGTGTGGTATCCACATGTTTTTGCACTTTTAGTGCAAGGAAACGAGTCGTCATCCAGTCAGTTTTCTGAAAACATAATGTGGAACAAACTATACTAACGAAAGTAAATCGGAGATGAATATTATGCCTAAACGCTAAAAATTAGGCCTAAAACCTAAAACTAGGTCTAAAAGCTAACACATTTTAAACCTAAATTGTGATGGTTATTTCTTTCAGATTATATAATAGAGATCGCTGTTGCAGTCATAGAGTTAGGAAATAATATATTTTCTTGCATTGCGTGATAGAGGTGTGCCAGCTTAACATTTTCGTTGGTGGCGGTGTCAAATCTTATACCATAGCAGTATTGTGAACCTTTTGAATCTTCTGACTATTGTTAAAAACTAACTGATGATTGTTTGGCTTGCAGTTAAACGCCTTATTACGTGCTGTTTTATTTTTAATCGCGGCGATGGCCCACGTCTTCAGTGTTGGCTGCGAAAAGGAGGCTACAAAAAACTAATCAAAAACTAAATGCTGGAGCAAACGAAAGCTTGTTAACGTAAATTTGACACCTAACATAGGCCTACATTAAAAAAAAAGGCCAGCAAAGAACAGCAGTACGTCACACCAAAAGGCAAACAGCCCATTAAGTATTGCACCCAGATTTTTAAGAATTATTAACAAATGTGGTATCGTCATTGAAATAAAAAACTAAATATAAGTTTGAAATGAAGATCCATTCGCTCCGCCTACAATAGGCTCAAAGCCTGTTTTCTAGTTAAGGAGACACGCGGCTTGTTTGTTGTGTGAAAATAAATTTCTTTGCGCAATCCTTCTCTTGTTGAAATGACGTGCTACATAAAACTAAAATAATGGTAGACGGTGCTAGATTCTGCAACGTATCATTCGTTGAAGAAGCACCTTTAACTCGCTCAGGCTATAAGTTTGGTTGAATTGCGATACTCGGTTTCGCCGTCGAACGACATCAACATTCGCCCAATCGACTGGAAATTTCTAGAAAACCATTAAATTCGCCACCGACAAAAAATAAAAAAATAAAAAGTTGAAATCGCGTTAATCTCCTAATTTCATCAATAACCGCCGAAAATGACATAAAAATCGCCACCTTAAACGTGTCGGCATCTCTTTCCTCGCCACCTTTTCCGTTTCCAAACAACGAACGCTGTAGGTGGCCGACGATGATTTTGGCGCCGGCGGGAAAAAATCGTTGCAGACGCGCGAAATTTGCTTCAGGGAAACCAAAGCGGATGGAGGGGGGGGGGGGTGAGGTAGGAGGAGGGCATCAAGTGGTGGCTTTGCTGACTGAGATAGACATTCGTTGGTAGCAATTAGGCCTAATTAATGGACTTGATTGCTAAGGACATCAACTTGCGAAGTCGAGAGAGACGTGGCGCGAGATCCGCCATCTTGTTTTAATGTAGAGCAAATGATGATTCTCTGAAGACAGATCGACACTCAGGCATCATACGAAAACAGGTTCCACAACGCTGCCAGTACGCATTGACAAGAATGCAGAATATAACTAAAGAATAACAATGGATGTGGCCGTTACTCAAGATTAAGACAACAATGAGGGCTGTCCGGTTATGAGAATGGCTGTCTGGGTTCACGAACCATTCTAATAAACCATTGGATAATCGTAATACAAAATATGAATTTAAAAATTATGAAATCAACTCTCCTTACCTTGTGTTTTCTTAAATGAATAAAAAAAAAATGCAAACCTTTCGGACGTTGCCTTTCGGACTTGTGTCAGACTGCGTGAGCGTGAATAATTGACCCCCACGACGTTCGAAACCAAAGGACGAATCCCTACCGCTCGGTCATACTGACATGGGAAAAATGAAACGGCCGTAGGCAGCGTTTAACACGCATTCTTTTCCGTTTGCGTATGTGTTTATTTGATAATTGTACGTGTACATAGGCAATACTACTAATAATTGGCCACGTGTGGTATTATCAGGTAATTTTTTCGCCTTGGTCCCTCCAGCTTTTTTTTTTTAATGCAGCATGTTATTAGATCCTAGTTTAGAGATCATTTTTCTGATTCACTCGTGGCATTCCCAATACGATAAAAACGCCTCGTTTAAGCTCTCGTTTTTTTTCCGATTTTTTTTTCGGTTCGTAAATCAGATCGTGATAATCAAATAAAATGATCAATAATAAACTAAGCCTAAGCTCTTGGGGGTTTTATTACTGGTAATATTTAGCAAAAAGTTTGAAATAAGGTAAGGAATAGACACGTTAAAAAAACAACAGACACACAGATTTAAAAAAGAAGTTGCCTTCCCTCCGTGCTTTTTACGTTTTGGTGTTGAAAGGTTGAACAGTCGGTAAGTTCGGCTTGAGACTGTATAGACAAGAATCTTCCTCAGCAGCACAGGTAGTGGATTTCCCGGTACTTTTCCGGTAATTTCTTTCTAACATTGATGTAGGATTATGTGGTATCTCAAGGCCAGTCTTTAATGCCGCTCTACTTCTTTCTAGTTTGATAGCGATAATTTTTTGATTATCACGAGTCATTCCGAAATAAGAAAAACACTGAGCACTACAAACGAGGTGTTTTTATAAGCTTGGGAAGGCAACGAGTGACTGAGAAAAATTATCTATGCTCAAACTAGCCATGAGTGGTATTTGCCACGGTAATACCACGTCGCAACAAAAGTAAGATGTAGACACGAAGACGAAAATAATCGCAAGATGGAGGGACTGAGGCAAAAATTATCACAATATGGAGGGACTAAAGCTTATAGCACACTATTCCGTTCCGTTCCGTCACGTCACGTTGCAGGCCGTCAAATTCCTGTTTGGATTAAAAGCAAGTAAATTAGAGCTGCTGCGTGTACTGCTCCGTCCCGTTCCGTGACGACCCGTCGGCTGAATCGTATCGTAGAGGTCGTACACTGCTCCGTTCCGTCTCGTTCCGACGACTGACGTCAACGGATGGTCCAGCTCACATTGCTTCCATCGCTAACCGTTTAATCAGTCGCTCCGCTGAGCTTTCAAATTTGATCGCGCCCAAATTGGCAATGCAAATGTAGAAGGACTTGTACTGACCTTGAGTAGATAATTAAATAAAACGTGGTAGTAAATTAGGTATTATTAATTCTTTACACTCTGGCATGATGACATTTAGTCCAGAATGCAACTGAAATAGATTTGCTACTGTATTTATAAACGGGACAGAAAGCCAATCTTGGGCTCGATAAGTGTTAAATAAATACGGATGCAAACCTATTTACGTTGCCTTTTGGACTTAAATGTCAGACTGCCTGAGCGGGGAATCGAACCCACGACCTTTGAAATCAAAGGCCGGAGTCCTCACCGCTCAGCCATACTGACATGCCCATCAAATGTCATCATGCCCGTGCGTAAAGAATTAATCCTAATTTACTACGACTATCTATTTAAAAGGTCTTTCTTCATTTGCATTGCCAATTTGTGCGCGATCAGAATTAAATACTCAGGCCCTCAGCAGAGCCGACTGAAACGTTTAGCGACGGAAGCAATGTGTGCTGCACCATCCGTTGCCGTCAGTTGTCGGAACGGGACGGAACGGAGCAGTGTGCCACAAGCTTAAGGCAAAAATTATCGCAAGATGGACGGACTAAAGCAACATTTTTTGCAAGATGGAGCGGCTAAGGGCGAAAATTATCGCAATATGGAGGGACTAAGGCGAAAATTATCGCAAGATGGAGTGACTAAGGCATAAAAATTATCGCAAGATGGAGGGACTAAGGCGATAATTATCACAAGCTGGAGTGACTAAGGCAAAAATTATCGCAAGATGGAGGGACTAAGGTGAAAATTATCGCAAGATGGAGTGACTAAGGCAAAAATTATCGCAAGATGGAGGGACTAAGGCGAAAATTATCGCAAGATGGAGTGACTAAGGCAAAAATTATTGCAAGATGGAGGGACTAAGGCAAAAATTATCGCAAGATGGAGTGACTAAGGCAAAAATTATCACAAGATGGACGGACTAAGGCAACAAATTTTGTAAGATGGAGGGGCTAAGGCAAAAAAAAAGTGGGAATCAGGAAAAAGTAGGAAAATAAAGAAAGTTTCCTAAAAAAAATGGGAAATAAGAAAAAAGTACGAGAATTAGGAATGTTTCCAAAAAAAAGGAAATAAAGATAAAGTAGAAAAATAAGGAATGTTTAAAAAAAAAAAAGTGAGAAATAAGAAACAAGTACTTACTCTACGACCCCTGTTTTTCTTTGCGGATGATATCGAGGCGTTCGTAAATTATTGGTAGTTTCCTGTTTATTTTTCTGTACCGAATACCTGGAATTCTCATGTGTGAGCATTATTTGCAATCATTTCAGGAGCTGCTGTTGGACCAATGGAATATTTGTTTACCAACCTAAAAAATGAGTAAAAATTATGGGCAAATGCACAAGAAAGATTGCCGATAAGTTAACTCATGGGTCAAGTTGTTGACTTTCTCTATCAAATCTTTCAGAAGTAACAAGTAATAACTATTGAATTTGCAAACTAAAAATCAAGGATGGTGATCTTGTAAAGTTCCGGAGTTATCAGTGATTGAAAACAAAAGTGAAATGCTCGAATTAACGTCTTTTCCAACTCTCAATGTTTTGTCCCGGGAAGGGCAGGGGCAGTTTTACTAGGAAATACCTACCATCTTTCTCATGCCACAATCGACATGAGCATAAGCATATTTCCGGGGACCTTCTCTTGAATGCACTAGAGTGGGTTAAGGCCAAGACTTAGGGTGCATTTACGTAAGTACGATTCGCCTTTGTATTCTCGCTGCTAAAACCTAAACCATGCGCAATGGCTGTTTGCCGTGACGTCAACATGAGTTAGTCAATGACGAACGAGAACAAGGGCTGTTTGGCTGTCTGATTGGACTAACCCAGTCACGTGATATGCACGTCACAGCAAACAGCCATGGCGCGTGGTATAGAAATTCTCTGAAATTCCAACATGGCGGAGCTAAAAGCGTGCAGCTAAACAAGTCAATAATTGAGTTTAGAAGCAATAGGGGAAAATTGTTTCGTCAGGACGAATTCTTTATCTTACTGTCACGAATTATAGGACTGCATGGATTTACACAACCGATGTCGGATTTAGCTAATCCTGGAAGCGTTGTCACCATGGTAACGACACATTTTGCCATCGCGATTAAATTCTAGCTGCGAGAATGCAAAGGCGAGTGGTTGTGTAAACGGGCCCTTAGCCCGGAAACGTTCGTCATACGAAGCAGTCGCGCATATTGACATCATTATACTGCGTAACAACATTACACGTCTTAACACCGTTAAACTTCTTGGGCATTAATGGTAGTTAACTTAAACTTTACGTAGTCAAATCTATAAGCTTCACTCGAATCTCAGTAATAAAACAAATTAAAAACAAATTGCCTAGAAAATTGCCTTAAAACAAATTGCCTAGACTTTGCCTGGAGAACGTTCGTAATACGAAGCAGTCGCGCATATTAACAGCATTATACTTCTTAACGCCATTCAACTTCTTGGGCTTTAATGTTAGTTGACTTAAGCTTCACATAGTCAAATCTCGATAACAGGTGCCTTGATAACTTTGCTAAATTTAATAACAGTAAAAGTCAGAAAATCATGGCACCACCATCACCGCCTCCCCCCGCCCCCATAAAAAAAAAGAAGACGATGTGTACTGGTAGTGCACATCAATGTGCACCTTCTCATCCTCCACACACGAACTGTGTACAGAGAGTACACAATTTGTGTACTGGTGGTACACAAGCTCTGAAGAGAATGTGTACTCTTGGTGCACAGACTATGTACTGTCAATACACAGTTCTTGTGGAGGCTGAGAAGGTACACATTCGTGTGTACAGTCGGTACACATCGCCTTCACAGTGTGTGGCCATGGTTTTCATATCTATGAGAGAGCTGTTGTCATCTTTTTTTTTTCAACGATTTTCTGTATACTAAACAACCGTCTTTAGTTAGGCATTATTGTGTAGTGATACCTTGGTGTACCGGAAGCCAATACTTTAATTCTGCAGCAAAAGCATTATCGACCGTTAACGTTTCATAATGGACGGCTAAATAGTTTTTCATTATTTTAATTTTTTCGAAACCTGTTGGACTTATTATGCCAATTGTTAGCATAAGGCCTCTTGACAGAATTGGAAGACTTCACTTCTCCGTTTAGGCCTATTGCAACTCACAAGTCGTTCGATCAACATTTAATCTCGAAAAACTAATAAGATTTCTCGAATTGCGCAAAGTGAACGATAAACACTAATTTTGACATTGCAGAAACCATACAGAGTTATTTTTAGATTTAGCCAAAATAACGATTTAACACCGTCCTTTTGACAAACGACAACAACAACAACAACAACCGTGGAAGTCGCCATCTTGCTTAACCTCGCGCCGCTTCACTATAGTTATTCGTGTGTGGTCGCCGAAACGCGGAGTGAGTTATCATCATCTCCTTTCCCTTCTTCTTCCCCACCATCTATCTATCATTTCTTCATTCTTTCTTTCCCATTCGTTCATTTCTTTTCGTCGTACAGGCGTGAATTACAAGACCTGCGGTCGCTGTTGGCGAGGCTATGGCCACATACAATCACGTGACTAGCCGCGAGGAATGCGGCCTCTAGCGTGCGGCGCGGGCAACTATCCATCATGGCGCCTTTGTGTAGCGGTTGATATGCGTGTCGAATTGGCCGCTCACCCTTTTTGTGGCAGGAAAGGCGGAGCAATGGGGCGGGGAAGGGGCATCTGGTGGCGTTTGGCACAAGTTTAGGAGGACAAGCAAGTCACCGGACAACTTCATTCAAGTTTGTCTCCCTCCCTCTCTCTAGCCGAAACCCTGGTGGTGGAGAGTTGGAACAAAATGAAGAGCCTGTACTTTGCACTCGCTCAATTAGGGGGGGGGGGTTAGTCAACCTTATGGTTATAATCTTTGACTGTGCATTCAGGATAATGTTGTTAAAGAGAATATCGAACTTCTTTGGTTTGTACATTCTGTGCAGCTATGACAGCAAAATTCAATATGGCAGCGAAATGTAGAGGCCTATAGAGCAGCGCCATGTGACGTCATATTGGCTAAAAGAGACATACCTGCAAGGGGCACTAGATTGGAATGGTGGGTTAAACAACCGCACTTCTAGTCAAGCGCAGTGCTTTGAGAGTGGATTTTGTAGGCTTAAAAAACCGTTGTTTTCTCCAATCCCTTACGCTACGAGATTGTAATTGGAAAATAAAGATTCCACTTGCTTAAAAATGTCAGCAACTGCCAACAAATCGACAAAAATCGCGCGTTTTAGCCCTAAGAAATCCAGTCTAATAGCATTGGCTTCAGTAAGAAGCTCTTCCTTTTCCCCACCACTGCACCTTGGAGCTAACCCAGTTACTGGCTCCACCATAGAGTTATATACAATAATACTACATCGTGTCACTGTCTTAGATTTGTAGAAGCACACTCAGCCTTGATCGACTTGCTTGAACTAAACAAAATGTTCGTGAGTGAAAGTCGAACATCATCGATATGCATTCCGTGCGTTCGTTCCCTTTTATTGATGCAGCGCTTGCAGCAGTTTGCTTAATGCCTAATTCACACGTCTGTAACTGTTGCTAGATAGCCAAAAGAAACAGGATCCCCATAGACTATTTAAAAAAAAAATCACTCAAATCACTAAAAAAACTTTATCGTCGAAGTTTGATTAGCATTAAAAATGAATAAAGACAATTTTATGGTACGTATACTTGCTTTACTTTCTTGTGCAACTTTACTAGTTCAGCGAGGTAATGATTCCTATAGAGCAGTGACGTTTGCCGCCATATTGGCACCAGATTGGCACCAGTATGGGTTTTGGTGGGCGTAAATACAAGGCGCACTACATACAAATGGAGGGAAAAACAAGGGAAGAGCGGATTTCTTAGGCTTAAAATAACGTTGTTTTCTCCAACAACAAAAATCGCGCATTTTAGGTCTAAGAAATCACTCTTCACACCATCGGGTTCAGTATGACGCCCTTCTGTTTCTCTCCGCAGTGCCCCTTGCAGCTAACCCATTAAGGCTCCAGCATAGAGTTATATACAATAATACTACGTCGTGTCACTGCTCTATTCACCGAATGACAGGTTGCAGCATCTAGCGTCTACCATTATTTAGTTCTATGTAGCACTTGATTTCAACAAACGAAGGAATGCGCAAAGAAATTTCTTTTTACATAAAAAAAAAGTCACGTGTCTCCTTAATTATTGAGTGTAAAGTTGGTGCGTCCACGTGCACCAGGGTGCAAGTGGTTTAGGTTAACGATATCACTGTCACTAGATGGTGCCCATCTAGCGGTTCAAAATCTGCATTTCAAAACGGAAATATACACACCCAACCAACTTTACACTCAATAATTAAGGAGGCAGCACGTGGCGTGTTTGTTTCACAAAAAAATCAATTTATTTGTGTGCTCCTTTCCACTTGTTGAAAGTAAGGGCTAGATGACAGAACTAGATATAACAGTAAAAGATTATAGGGCAGTGACACGACGTAGTATTATTGTATATAACTCTATGCTGGAGCCTTAATGGGTTAGCTGCAAGGGGCACTGCAGAGAGAAACAGAAGGGCGTCATACTGAAGCCGATGCTGTGAATTAGACCTAAAACGCGCGATTTTTGTTGTTGGAGAAAACAACGTTATTTTAAGCCTAAGAAATCCTCTCTTCCGTTGTTTTTCCCTCCATTTTTATGTAGTGCACCTTGTAGTTATGGCCTCCAAAACCCATACCGGTGCCAATATGGCGGCAAATGTCACTGCTTTATACATGCTGCAGCCTGCCATTAAGTGGCAATCACCCTTTAAATCTACCGTAAATATAAAAACACGGCCTCGTTTACAGTAGACTGTCAAAATTTTTACACAAACTTTTTGTTCATCAAGCTAGCACATATCTTGTTGCAACATAGAAGCATCTAGGGAGAAATGCCTAGTCCTTGCCTAGATGGCAGTCGGCCTTGATACAGTCTTGACTTAGGTATACCATAAACTGAACAAAATTTCGTTATAACGATGTCAAACATCCATGGCACCAAGTAGTGTTAAACTACAGAAATTAACGAGCATATTGGTCAGTCTTGAAGTTAAAATTTGACTGCATTTAATATAATATTGTTAAGAGAATTAGTTTTGCACGTTGATACCACTTGATGGCGCTAAACTACAATATTAATGTGCAGAGATGTGTAGACATCCAGTCAACCCACAATTTGACGCCATTGAATATAATATTCTTAAGAGATTAGCTAACCCCATGGGTTTTACACGTCAGTAACCCCCCCCCCCCCATGGCATAAACTACAATATTACTCTGTAGGCATTAATAAATGTATCCTCTTTCTCGAAACCAAAACCGGAACAAACGACGAACCTGCAAAAATGTCAAATCAGCTCCATGGTTTATAATGTCCCACTCGTTCGTGCGAGCGAAAATTATTTATTCGAGTTAGTAACACGTTCGAAAAAAACAGCGCTGCCCTCTATAGAGCAGTGACACGACGTAGTATTATTGTATATAACTCTATGCTGGAGCCTTAATGGGTTAGCTGCAAGGGGCACTGCAGAGAGAAACAGAAGGGAGTCATAGTGAAGCCGATGCTGTTAAAGAGTGATTTCTTAGACCTAAAACGCGCGATTTTTGTTGTTGGAGAAAACAACGTTATTTTAAGCCTAAGAAATCCGCTCTTCCGTTGTTTTTCCCTCCATTTTTATGTAGTGCACCTTGTAGTTATGCCCTCCAAAACCCATACTGGTGCCAATATGGCGGCAAATGTCACTGCTCTATACGATGAAATTGACGACACATTTTTTTTTTGCCTCCATGCACTTTGTAAATTCAAGGAGAGATGGCTATGTTATCCTAGGAGTTGGTTAACAAAAAAAGGGGCGAACTCTACATTCTCTTAAAACTGCGTTGGAGGGGGGTGGTTAAATGTGGGGGTCCGTGAAAAGCAACGCAACGCCACGCTCCCTCTTGTGCCAATTTTTTTTGTGCAACTCGTGTTAACCATTCAAACCCACAACGACAACGTGTAATGATGACTGTGAGCTGCAGGAGGCCTTGCACGAGACTTTAAAGGGAGGAGGGTGGGGAGGGGGAGAAGTCGGGGAGGGGGGAGGAGGGTTAAACTCGCCATATATCCTCATGTCATGACAATGGTTCACAAAAGCCAGTACCACACAGCTTCGAACTTGTCCAGCGATAAAGTCTTTCGACCCCATACTGTCCTGACGACAGTGGCTCCCTCTTCTCATGCTCTTTGCGTTGAAAAACGTCGTTTCAAAAGGGTGATGATTTTTGGTAATAGATCGCTAGTTTCGCTGGTCTTGTCCGCTACACGACTTGGGGGAAGGAACAAGTAGGGGTACATTGTGGTGGCTGTATGTTTAACCGTATGTAGAGGGAGCTTCATGTCGCCTCTCTTTCTGTACCATATAGTGTATATATTCTCATTATCGTTACATGATAGCTCAGGTGATTACACAAGAATCTATATACAGAAAGCGAGGCGACATGAAGCGCCCTATATATACGGCGTGGTGTCTGTTGTATATTGAGGGTGCTATATGTCGCGTCTGTTTCTGTATATACAGGGTGGGGCAGAAAGGAAGGGCCACGCTTGGCAATCAAAGATGGTTAATGTTAGGGTAATGAAATTTTGCATGGTATGTAGGCGAACGGGGGGGCCAACTAACCATTTGTCGATCTCTGACCTTGACGCATATTTTCAAGGTCATCGCGATGCTAACTTTTTAACCATGCTTCGTAGAACCCTAGTGTAAATTAGAAACTTGTAGACATTGGCAAGGTATGGCCATTTAAAAAAAAACGGAACGAAATTCGGTACGCTAGTTTAGGAATTACGGAAAAATCAAGCATCATTCTGTTGTTCTGTCCGAGTGGCTTTCCTGCCGAACAGTGAGCGTGAAATAAAGTCCAGTGGCCCACAAAAGTATGTGAAGCCTGCTAGATACAAACAGCAACTGACATGGTGATGTCTTGACACCAGCTCGACACAATCTGCTACATTACATGTATAGACATAATGGTGCTGTAAACTACAGCTTATTATGCAAGTTGGCACTGTGGTCATCTAGAAAATAAAACTAAATATATCCGTCCCTCTGGTTAAAATTTCTAATTTTGTTTCATAGCTGATCACGGTTACTGAATTATGCAATTTTGCATATGCTGCCAACACCATTACCTATGCGTGGTGTACGAAAGACCCTGACAGAACTGTTAGGCATGAAAGCCACTCGGCCAGCACAACAGAATGATGCTTGCAATTTCCGTAACTCCTAAACAAGCGTACCGAATTTCGTTCCGTTTTTTGCAATGGCCATGCCTTGCCAATGTCTATAAGTTTCTAATTTACACTGGGGTTCTACGAAGCATGGTTAAAAAGTTATCATCACGATGACCTTGAAAATATGCGTCAAGGTCACTGATCGACACACGATTAGTTGCCCCCCCCCCCGTTCGCCTACGTACCATGCAAAGTTTCATTATCCTAACATTAACCATCTTTGATGGCCAAGGGTGGCCCTTCCTTTCTGCCCAACCCTGTATATTCTCATTATCGCTACATGATGACTCAGTTGATTACACAAGAATATATATACAGAAAGAGAGGCGACATGATGCTCCCTCCATAAACAAGTAAACATATACAGACACGACATACACAAGCCGCATCACAGCCTTCACTCATTACAATCAAAAGAGTTAGCCTAGTGGGATTTACATCTTCGTTGTGCTTACTTTGCTTAAATTCAGCAAAAAACAGTAAGGCCGAAAGTAAGTTTTTAAAAATAAAGATGAATACTTGAAACTAATACTGTCGTGCGTTCCCCAATTAAATGACGATATTAACGAACCGTTCAGAAAAATAGCCCCAATTTTAAGTATCCTAGTTAACTGGTAGATATCGCGCATTAACTGTTCCAAGCGTACGTGGGGCCCTAGCGGTAATTGAAGCTATTAATACCGCTCATACTGCTTTGCCTCTTTGCTGCTTTGCACGCAAAGCATTAGCAGAGGTTTTAGTAGCCTCAACTACCGCTAGGGCCACGCGTAGTCTTGGAAGAGGTAAGATGACCATTTTCGCGTTGATGGTATGTGGTTGAAGGAAACACGCCGTCGATTGTGAAAATCGGCTGTATTCTGGATACGTAGTTCGCGTAGGATGATTTTAGTGTCCGCGGCCTCTCTTGAGTTCGCCGCGGAACGAACACAGATAATCGATTGTACGTTTTTGGTAGCAGAGTGCCTTGTTGATAACCAAGATGGTTACAAAAACAATGGCGGCCATCGTCTAAAGTCGCCTCCTCCAGGAAGACGTTGCCGCTCATAAAATACTTGCAGGACTCAAGATACGCCGTGCACACAATACATTTTTTTGTAGACATTGTCCAGTATATTCTTTCACCTTTTCTCAAGTACTTTCAAGTAACACCTCAAACTGACGGTAGTGCAGGAACAATTTAACCAGTTGAATATACTGACTAATAAAACTAACTCGTGAGGTTTGAGACGTTTGTGGCAGTGGGAAACGTTAAACTTTAACTTGGGGCCCATCCCGAAATTAAATAGCATGTTGCAAGCCTAGTCATGAAGGACAACAAAATGGCCCATAGGGTAAACATTCCCCGGAAGTGACCTATTGCGGAGATTAACTGACCTCCATTTCCGGAGACGGAGTGCCGGAAATTTCGTGTGCCTACGATTTCGTGAATGGTATTTGGCGTAATGGGATTTGGTGAAAATGGATTAGGCAAAGGCTTTTAATCTGCTTTCATTCGCCAAAACGAAAGCAGATTAAAAGCCTTTGCCTAATCCATTTTCACCAAATCCCATTACGTCAAATACCGTTCACGAAATCTTAGGCACGCGAAATTTAAAACATGATTCTCGTGTAATGGTCAGACATTCATAGACAAACGACCATTTTTCAGAATCCCGTTTGGCAGATTAAAATTATTTTTCAAATTACGTGCCTCGCTCGTGCTGCCTCGCTCGCTGCGTCTAAGCACATACCATCGGAAACCGTATAACTAATCACAAATTCCTTCCAATTAGGCATGCATCTGTAACTTCTGCAATGTTAAGTTTTTGAAGAATATTTAGATTCTGGGAAACGGGATTCTGCAAAACGGGAATTCCCGTTTGAGAAAGGGTAACCACCACGTGCATAACTAACTAACTATTCTTAAAAGAGAACCTTGGCATTGACGTAGTGACGACCAAGCATTCTAAACAATATTTAAAGTACACTTTTTCGTCTGTATTGCCAGTTTTCAAAACACAAATAAATCAACTGGGCTAACTCTACCACTGCTCGTCTCTGTTAAATGTTTGCCTTTTAAAGCCCCATTACATAGAAATCAGGCATTAAATTTCGTGTACGTAGAAATCAGGCATTAAATTTCGTGTACGTAGAAATCAGGCATTAAATTTCGTGTACGTAGAAATCAGGCATTAAATTTCGTGTACGTAGAAATCAGGCATTAAATTTCGTGTACGTAGAAATCAGGCATTAAATTTCGTGTACATAGAAATCAGGCATTAAATTTCGTGTACGTAGAAAT
>JAHWFP010249748.1:0-15263 GCA_023313725.1 Lithobius niger
GTCAAGGCACTTATTATAACCTAACGATAACAACAACGCGAAAAAAGCCCAGAAAATCATTTTCTTTCTGCTAAGGTGTTTTTTCCCCCTCGGCTTTTTTCTTCTGTGCATATTTAAAACCTGAACGTTAACATTTAACAGTAAATTAGTCATACGACTACCTAGCTGGCTATAGAATGATCCCAGAGAAAAAATTTGCTACTACCAGGGAAATAAAATTCGTGTTTCTTTCTAAACCTAACTTCGAAAGGGGAGAGGGAGGGGGGGGGGGTTAATGCAAAGTTATTTACATATCCGTTCTTTTCCCCTCCCACCTCCTTTTCCCAAAGAATAAAAAAAAAAGACGCGTGCGTATAGGACCTTTCACTTATTCCCTTTTAACCAGTTCGCCAACAAAAAATTTTCAAACTAATAATTGCCAAATACCTCATTAAGCAAATTACTGTTTAGTTTCGCATATTGGTATTTTCAAAACAGCAATGTTTACGTAAAATAAAGTTTTACGGCAGAAGTATTTTTTAGTCTTTTTTTTACCCGTTTATAAGCTGAGACGAAAGGTAACCAAAGTTGAGTCAGGTAATGTCCACAGTTAAGCTGGAATTTCGGGCGAAAACTGGAAATTTACTTGGAAAATTTACCTGGAAATTGTTTCAAAACATACGATAATAGGTGTATCAGTATGAATGAAGATCATTCCATTTTAGTTTGTGGAGGGGGAGGGGGGGGAGTTAGACTGAGTGAATAAACTTAGTTATTGGGTTAGACATGTGAGAGTTAGCAGGGATAGGATTTCATTCGGGACATTCCGGCAAGTTAAGTAATTACTTTTGTACGTGTTTACTGCGTTCCGTTTTTGGACGCTGTATTTGGTTGTTGGTGTGTGCGTTCCCGGTTGCGTGACATGGAAGTGTCAAAAGTGTGGGTTGTGGTTTAAGAGGATTTGGCGCGCCACCTTTTATTGAAGACGGAAAGCCAAAGGTTCAACAGGGGTTAAAAAATAAATACAGATGCAAACCTATTTATGTTACTTTTTGGACTTGGACTGCCTGAGCGGGGAATCGAACCCACGACCTTTAAAATCAAAGGCCAAGGTCCTACCTCTGAACCATACTGACACGGCCAAAAGGAAACGTCCATAGGCAGCATTTAACACGTGCATATACATACATATAAACATACACTTTCCAATCGCCACTGGAGGGACGTTTATTTGCCGGGCCACAGTCCAAGCGAAAAGAATGGAACACTGGAACGAATGGAAAACGAGTGTTCCATTAGTTTCACTTGGGAGTGTGGCGCTGTTAATAAGCGTCCCTCCAGTGGCGAATTGAAAGTGTATGTTCGTATCTATAAATGCACATGTTAAGTGCTGCCTATGGACTTTCCTTTTGACCGTGTCAGTATGGTTCAGCGGTAGGACCTTGGCCATTGGCTTAAAATATCATGGGTTCGGTTCCCCGCTCACGTATAAGTCCAAAAGGCAACGTAAATAGGTTTGCATCTGTATTTACCTTCTATTAAACCTAAACCATACGCATGATGTGCTTATTTCCAAGGCAACAAACAGTGAAACCTAGCATTTTTAAACAATAGATGCGGCTATTGTATCCTGTTGGCTTCGCCTGTCCTGTAGATAACTAATAATTCGTAGTTAAAATTTATGCATATTTAAAATGCCCCTTTGTCATTTCTATGAGAAAACATCTGCCATACACGGCCAGTTTTTGAGCCCCGACCGTTTTACCTGTTGTGGGACTTAGCCATTTTTTCGAAGTGGCTGTCGCAGGGTTTTTTTTCAAATAGCTCGGCTCACGAGGTCTCACGGACTTGTGGTTGGGCTTAAAATGTGCGTACGGACGAGGGCAAGTTATGATATCCAATAAAAAAACATTAAAGAAGCCATATAAACAGTATGGTACGCCAAAGTAGCATGAATTAAAAACAAAAACGAACTCAGTTTGATGCTTAAGGTATAAGGTTTAACTGATCCGAAGTCAAAACAGGAAAGGAACACAAATAAACTTTCCTGTAAGGTTTCAGATACTGCAGTGTTGCTGTACTGTTTAGTCCACATGAAACCTTACTGGTGTACCCAACCAATATACACGTAAATACAATTAAAGCCAGAGCCCAAATTTCAAAACCTTTCATGCCCAAACATAATGTAAGGCTTTACACACTCGACTATTTTCTTGGCTGATATTTTTCAGTGTCCTTTAGTCACATCGTCTACGTTGCGTTCATCACCCTCTGATGATACGTATTTAATTTTTTAAGATTTTGAAGCACTTTTCCAGGCATGGAATTTCATTATTACTTTCCAGGAAAATTCCAAGTTTCCAAGAACTTGGCACGAACCCTGCCTTATCTGTTTAGCTGTGTTAAGCACACTAAGACTATTGTGCGTGCAGCGTATCTTGAGTCCTGCAGATATTTTATGAGCGGCTACATCTTCCTGGAGGAAGCGGCTTTCATCGACGGCCGCCATTGTTTTTGTAACCATCTAGGATATCAACAAGGTGCTCTGCTATCGAAAGTATACAATCGATTATCTGTATTCGTTCTGGGGCGAACTCAAGATAGGCCGCGGTCACTATAATAGTTTTTCAGTATTTTCTATCGCGCGCAAAAGTAAAAATGGTTAAACACTTGACTAAGACAGTAAGGTTTCACGTGGACTAAACAGTACAGCAACACTCCAGTATCTGAATGCTCACAGAAAAGTTTATTTGTTTTCCTTTGCTGTTTTGACTTCGAATCAGTTAAACCTCACCTTAAGCATCAAACGAGTTCGTTTTTATTTTCTAAATAGAGAATTATTTGCTACGTTAGGGTTTTGTAACATTCTAGTGTTTGAAACGGCCTACAACTTACTTCCAAAGAAGATTATATATAAGTAGACTAGAGGAAGCCCGTGCTATGCACGAGGCCGGTCATGAATTAAGTTTACGGACACACTTCCCGGGACATTTTTCCGGCATTCTTCCCGACGACTTGTCAGATTGATCGACCACTCATGCCTGCCTCCTGTTTGAATTCAGATAGAATGGGAGAGCGCATTTTCAATGCGGGCGCGAGGAGGGGAGACGTGATTGTTCGGCCCGACGACTTGTCAGATTGAACCTTTATTGAGTTGATCGACCACTCATGCCTGCCTCCTGTTTCCATGCAGGTAGAATGGGAGAGCGCATTTACAATGCGGGCGCGAGGAGGGGAGACGTGATTGTTCGGCCCGACGACTTGTCAGATTGAACCTTTATTGAGTTGATCGACCACTCATGCCTGCCTCCTGTTTCCATGCAGGGAGAGTGCATTTTCAATGCGGGAGTGAGGAGGCGAGAAGTGGTTTTCCTTTTAGCCTTCCTTTTAGCCTGCATCCAGGATTGTAATGTAGATTATTTGTTGGATTGTGGAAAGCATCACATAAATCTGTCCCACCTTTCTCCCCAAACCAACGGCCAAGCTGAAATTTCAGTGCGTAATTTTGAAAGAGCGTACAAGTGCGAGTGCTAGCAGCGGGAAATTCACACGAAATGTCGCAGAATTATCTTCTTGTTGCTCGCGCTATGGCTGGTTACATTCTGCGGTGACAATCCTGCTAAATTATTTCTTGGTCGGCAAATTCGTTCAAAACTCGGGACTTGCTATTTCCGGACTCGAGGGGTTGTGTTCGGGAAAAACGGCGTTCTCAATTTAAACCGTCAATTATGCACAAACCAGCAAATCTTTTCGCATTGGTGAGCCGGTTTGCTGCAGAGATTTTCGCTCGACGAGGTTGCAAAGTCTATAATTTCGAGGCCAAAATTGGACGGCCGACATAACGGAATGATTTATTTACTTCTTCAATGCAGGCTTCGGGAAGCTAGTTGAATTATTACCGCGATTGTTTGCCATAATACTGCATCTGCTTAGGGCTTTAGGGCTTCGGGCAGATGACCAGGAGTGGTTAACGCTCGTTAAACCCTTTAAACCCTTTAAACCCTTTTGCATCTGCTTGCAACAATGCAGAATCAACTGCCCATCAGTTGATACAGGCTAATTCCAGACACACGCTAGTGTGTTGCCATCAAATAGCAAACATGGAATAAAGCTTGGCAAAACTTGAACAGAAATACGCGTTTCTAATGATTTGTTTTTTCGCAAACAAATTTGCGGTGTACAGTGGACATACCGTACAAATGATAGACCAGACCGCAGCAATTACAATAAATGCAAGCGAAACAAGATGCACTAACACTGCATTAGTATTTCGACATGTCGTATGGTAGAATAAAAAAAATCTGTAATTTACGTATAAAGATGGAATGGCAGACATACCAACAGGACACTACTAAAAAAACTGAATGCGTGGTGTACTGAAAAACTACTATGAAATCTACTATATTGCACATTACATTAAAAAAAATTGTCTCGTAACTTTTGCTACTACGATAAGGCAAATGAGCCAGAATCTTGTGTGCGACGATGCAATCACTGACTAGATAAGTTTTCATCGGACGCTGATAATGGTTTTCTTACGTAAAAAAAAAACAAAAACTGAAATCACGGTTGTTTTAGTTTCCCGTTTCCGTTGTTCTTGTTCATCAGACTTTTACATTTTTAAAATCTTCGAACACCATATTTTCATAAATTCAGCAGATAATTAGTTGGTGGGGGGGGGGGAAGTAAGAGAAATCATATTGCGCTGAGGGTACGTGAGGTTGACTACTTTAAATTTATTACGGATTTAAAAAAAAAATATGAAAGTCAGAGGCCATTAGGAATATCCCGCCCTTCCCTCCCTCTGGCCAGTCCGCCACTGTGAAAACAGGACATCATTCGCTTTGCTCACTCGTTCAATAGGAAACAACACCACAAATACGCGTAATAAAATACTGAAACATATCGCAGCGAGGATAGCGCAATAATTAACGGCAAAAGTCTATGCGCACATCGCATTGATTGTACCGTCCAGATACAAAAAAAAAAAAAAAAAAAAAAAAAAAAAAAAAGATGAAAGATGGCGGAGGATGTGTCAGCTATCTTGAGAGAGATGTTATTGAAAAAGCAACTGACGAGTAAGGACATTAATTCGGGAGTCGTTTCCAGGGACACATATGAACTGGTGATGCAAGAGGCATGTCGACGAAATGTATCAGAAGCTGATGTACGCCAGTATGGGATGAGACCAGAAGGTGAGACAGGGCAGCTGAATAACAATATGAAGCAAGATGGAGGCCGCAGCCCTGGAGGAATAGCAGCAGAGGTTGATGCTGTTCTAGAGGATCTCTACAGAGGAAAAGTAGTAACCAGTGAGGATATGAACACAGGAATTGTTTCAAGTGAGACATACTCAGCAGTGCTCCGTGAAGCAAGAAAACGTGGAATTCAGGAAAGAGATGTTCGGCGTTTTGGAGTAGTAAGAGTGGAGGATCTGCGGCAATCTGCGATGCAAGTTGGAGCGGGACGTGAGGAAGAACGAGAGGCTGTCCTGCAGTCAGTGAAAAATCTTTTCACTCCAAGTGCGTCTAGAGCAGTGAGTGATGATGAAGAAACTGTGGCTAAGAAACGAAACCGTGCTCATAATCTGCTCACGTTACGCAAGCTTTATGGAGGGAGCCTCTTTAATGTAGACATGACCATGTCGGTGATGTTGTTGTGTGGCCAAGCGGGTCGCCCCTACCCAGCCTTGCAGGTGTACTACACTGTGGAGAGTGTGATTGGTGCGGATCAGATTCTAAGGGTAGCATCATTGAGGGCTGGCAATGCATTTGAGATTGTAACGAAGTCAGCTGCAGCAAAACGAAAATTATTGGAAGCAACTATGATGATTAATGGGTGTGAAGTGGAAAGTTACGACTTGCAAGAGCAGCGACTGGAAGCCCGCCTCCACTGGTTGCCCAGTGGGGTGTCTGTGGCTGACATAAGTAGGGCATTTGGAGATATCGGCGATGTGGAGTCGCATGTGTTTGAAAAAATGGTTGTGCGGGGCAAGGCCCTGTGTGATACGGGTGTGCGACAGATCAAGATTAAGTTGCATGAATCGTCTACAATTGGAGACGTCCCAGATGTCATTTTGGTGCGTGGCATCCCAGCCCTTGTGACCATCCCTGACCGGCCTCCCAAGTGCCTTCGTTGTGGGCTCAGAGGTCACTTCCGGCGCACGTGCGCGAGCCTTGAGTGTGCTGCCTGCGGGACCTACAGAGACCCACGCGACCTCTGCAGTCATTTGCGGGAGGCTATGAAAATCAAAGAGGCAAAAGAAGCAGAGAATCGGAGTGTCATAGGACAACGTAGAGTGTCAACAAAAGTAGCAGCAGAAAGTGGTGCGGTTGATAGGCCTGGGGCGCATGGCCAAGCGACCCGCAGCGGAAAAATTGATGAGCAGCGTGGAAACCATGCCGATCACTCGTATGCAGAAGGCGGTTCTGGAGAAGATAGTGGTGGAGAGTGGATCAAACCACCTGCTAAACGGAAACGAGGTAGGAAGAACTGGAAATCAAGCAATCAGTGTGAAGCACCAAGTGGCAGTGTTGCTAGTGCGACATTGCAAGAGGAACAAGTACATGTGCAAGTGCAGGAGGAAGAAATGCAAGTTTCAGAAGTGTGTGAAGTTGAGCAGCGCAGATGTCGACCAAGAAATGATCAGGAAGAAACACCAAGTGAAGAAATGAGTGAAGTGAGTGTTCAGGAATCAGCAGAGGTCGAATTGTGTCATGAGAGTGGAGCCCTGCTTGTGGATCATTTGGAAGTAGGAGTAATAGAAGAAGTCGTTTCGAGTTGTGTTGAGTGGTCAGCAGATACACAAATATGTGAGAATGTTAAGTCTGCCACGATGCATCAGCGGAGTGATAGTTTGGCACAACAGGATCCAACCTAATCTAACCTAACCTATTCTGAGCGCATTCAATCTGTTTTCTATTGCTTCCTGGAATTTGCGTGGCATGCGCAGTAAGATTAATGATGTTGAAAAAATGTTAAAGTGTGTTGATATTTTAGGCTTACAGGAGACAGGACATATAGAAAATTTTGATGGGGCACCTTTTCAGGCAGATTTTGTTCACTCGGGGAAGGGAGTGGGAATTTTAGTGAAATGGACAGTGCCATATTTAGTGTCAGTTGTTCGCTTCCCCATTCAGGAAATTGACGCATGCTTTGTCAAGGTATGGATGAATAATCAATGGGTCAGCATTGTGTTTGTGCATGTGGTAGGTACTCCAACGCTGTTGCAATGGACGACCTGGCTACAGCAGTTTTCGCCACCATGCATCCTTGGTGGAGATTTTAATGCGCACCACTTTGACTGGGGCTCCATTAGAATCGACACCAAAGGACGCAGACTATCCAGTGCCATTGATGCACTGGGGTTAACGGTAGTCCAAGATGGGACGCCCACGTTTGTCCGTTGGCAGAATGGGCGAGTGCAGGAGTCAGTTTTGGACCTGTTCCTGTGTTCAAGGGGTTTAGCACAGCGGTATGGTTTTTCTGTGTCAGACGATCAGCGTGGCAGTGACCACTTTCCGGTGGTACTGCGGCCTAGGGGTGTACAAATAGTGCCCAGAGATAGGCGCCGGACCCGGCCTAAAATAAGTGATGGGATAATGGCTCCATGGATAAGAGCGAATGTGCAGGGAAAGAAGAGGGAAAAAGGGTTGTCTGCTGTAACTCACCCGACTTGGTGGACAAATGTGTGCACCACAGCTGTGCGGGATAGGCGTTCAGCTTATCGCCGGTGGAAGCGCCATCCGTGTGATGAGCACTGGTTGGTGTACCGCGGCACTGCTGTAGAGGCGTCGTTTCTCATCAGAAGAGAGAAGGCTAACTATGGTAATCGTTTGTGTGAACAGGTCAAAGGGACGGGGTCGCTTGCTGTCGCATGGAAAATTCTGCGCGGTGAGAGTGTGAAGGTATCACAGCAGTGGGTGTATGAATTGCAGGTTGCTGCTTCACGACCACGAATTTTACGTGGTGAATCAATGGCTAATGCATACAACGAGCGATTTGCAAGTGTGTATGCATTACCGAGTGGTGGCCAACCACCACAGAATGTTCGTGTTCAGCGTGCAGTGGACCAGCCGTGGACTTATGGTGAATTTTCAGGAGCTCTGTCGAAATGCAGAGATGGTAGTACTGTGGGAATAGATGCAGTATCGTATGGGGATCTTAAAGCAGCATCAGTTTTGGGTAAGGAAGCAGTTGTGGACATTTTTCAAGAGCTTTTTGATGGTGGAATAGTTCCCCCGTCGTGGCTTTTTACTGTCTTGGTCCCTGTGCATAAACCGGGGAGTGACAGATCGAGTTTGCTGAATTATAGACCTATCGCGCTTCTGTCGTGTGTACGCAAGGTATATGAGCGGATGCTGGTGAAGCGATTGGACTGGCATCTAGAATACAATAACTGTCTTTCGCCAGTCCAATTTGGGTACAGGTCCGGTCGGAGTGCACAAGATGCGGTTTTGTACCTTTTGACAGGTATTTACGAAGCGTGGGTCCATGGTAATGTGGCAGTGGCCGTGTTCCTTGATATTAAAGCCGCCTATGACACAGTCCGGATTGACTGGGTCAGAGCGGCGCTTGAGGGCATGGGAGTTGGCGCTAAGTTAACGAGTGCTATTGTAGCGCTGTTAGGAGAGCGGCGATTTGTGACGCGGGTGAATGGCTTTTGGTCAATGGAAGCAACTTCGGATAGAGGGCTTCCGCAAGGCTCCTGCTTGAGCCCTCTGCTGTTTGCAGCCGCTATTAATGATGTGCTAGTAGAGCTCGGTCTGTCTACCAACATCGTCTGTTATGCAGACGATGTTGCGATGTGGTTTGTTGGGTCGGACGTGCCGGAAATAATGCCGCACGTTCAAAAGGCTCTTGACCTTGCGGTTGCACGGTTGGCAGACAGGGGTTTGCAACTGGCACCTGAGAAGACAGAGCTGGTAGTGTTCACACGGTCTATGGTTAGAAAACGGACTCCTGCCACAGTGGTAGTTAATGGGGTAGTTGTCAAGCAATCATCAGCGGTACGTTATCTAGGGGTGCTACTGGACGAGCGGCTTGAATGGAACAAGCACGTGAGTAATGTCCGAGAGAGGATCCGAGTGAGGAGCTCTGTCCTTAAAGTGTTGGCTCAAAACAAAACTGTCTGCAGGGGCGCTCTTCTGTCGACGTACAGAAGCTTTGTTCGGTCAATACTCGACTACCATCTACCATTTTTATGTTCGATGCCACGGCATGTGAAGGCTCTTCAAGTAGTAGTCAATGAGTGCCTTCGGATCATCACGGGGTGTTTGGTGTCTACACCAGTGGAAGCTCTCTGGG
Source organism: Lithobius niger (assembly GCA_023313725.1). NCBI lineage: Eukaryota > Metazoa > Arthropoda > Chilopoda > Lithobiomorpha > Lithobiidae > Lithobius > Lithobius niger. Next base: position 9,286 of record JAHWFP010249748.1, read on the forward strand.
TTGAATGTGGCGAGCCTCCACTACGCTGCCGTGCAGAAGAACTGCTGGCCCTTCTTTGCATGCGGAATATTAGCCGTGGTGCGGAAGATCCAGTCGGGATCATACTCCGTGACTATGCGAGGCTGAGTGACAGAGTGTGCAGTGCGTTAGGTGCGGTTGGGTACGGGGTGTTGCTTTTGAAGAGTGCCTCGCAACTGGGGTTATGGGATGTCGGACGAGTCTGTCCTGTCAGTCCGTGGGCCTGGTGCCCAGCGGTTATGCAACTGTTTGCCACGAAGCACACCGATTGTGAAATTTATTGTGATGCGTCGTTTTGGAGAGATCGGAGCGAAGGAGGCATTGGAGTGGTGATACCATCTTTGAAGTTGTGCGTGAAGCGCCATCTTCGATCGGTTGCTTCAAGCACAGTTTGTGAACTGGCCGCAATGTCTGTGGCACTAGATGTAGCACTAGATATGCAGCTGCCGTCCTTTTCTATAGTGACAGATTCTCTGGCAGGGATAGGGATGTTGAAACGGGCCGTAGAGCGCATGGAAGTGGATGACCCATTGGTGTTTTCAGTAGTATGGAAACTATGGCTGGCATCGCAGTCGGGGTATCCATCTGTACGGTGGGTAAGAGGCCACTCAGGAGTTTGGGGAAATGAACAAGCTGACATGCTTGCTAGAGAGGCAGTTGTGGGGGGTGCAGAAGGGGTGGAACTGACTCTGTCAGTGAAGTCCAGGCGCCCAATGGTTCGAGATTGGCAGCTGCGAAAATGGGATCAACAGTGGCAGCAGGCGGCAACTGGCAGGTTCCTGTTTGCGATCCAGCCAGCTTGCAGTCTCCAGTCAGTGCTAAATAGGTTACCACGTTGGAAGGCGCGTCTCCTGAGCCGATTGCGCACTGGTCATTCGTTATTGCATGCCCATCAGTATAGGTTAGGTTGGGTGAACCGGTCGCTCTGTCAGAAGTGCGGTGTCGAGGACACTGTGCAGCACTTTCTTCTTGTCTGCAGGCGCTATACCCAAGAAAGACGAGTGTTGTCGAAGTGGTTGGTCAAGCATCCGACTCTCCAGTTGCTCCTCGAGTGTGCGTCTGGTAATACTGCCATTCCCAGGTTATTAGCAGTGGTGGAATATTGTGCCCGTGTCAGACTGTGATTCGTACAAGTGGGTTGAGTGGCTGTTTGGCGAGTTGGTGTGACATGGTTTTGTGACATGGTTTTGTTTAATTGCTTTTGTTTAATTGTTTTTGTAGTTCTATGCTTTACTTAGTGATGTACAGAGCGTACGACTGCAGGTCACGGCTCTCGAATAAAGAATTTGAATTTGAATTTGAGGAGCCATTTCAACGTACCCGATAGCCTCTAACCGACCGCAATGTTGAAGAGCTGACTTGCCGAAATGCGCAGTTACACGCCGCAATTTTTCGTATGATCGGCGTTGAGCGCACACCTTTACGCTGAGGCAGGGCTGACGTCAACCACTGATCGTGTACTATCGGGCGACGGTTTATCGCAGAAGGACCTTTTTAGAGGTTAGAGAAGTATTTTAGTGAATATCTTAATTTTTAATTGTTTGGAAATAATTACCGTGAGATCAAAAATCTAAAAGACTAATGCGGTAAAAATTAAAATAATTATATGCCAGTAGATCGCCGAAGAAAAATTATAAGATACTAGCCTAAAAAATTATTAAGTGTGATGTTAAAATATGAAAATCCTTCCGGTTAGTGACGATACAATTTTTGCATTGATGTTTCGTCTACTAGTCCCAAGGCCATCTGAGATAGTTGAGCTATTCTCTCATTTGGCCTTGTATTACTATGTCGAGTCTTGTGAAACGGTGCGATGGTACATACGCGGATGGAGATGTTATAAGATAAAGATCGAAAAAAATGGCTTTGGAAGAAATGTACCTTTAACTTCTCTATCCCTCAATTTTGACTTAAATGCAGGTTGTGACCAGCAGAAAATCTTTATAATCTACTGTGGCGTCATCTAGCGGCTGTGATATCGTTAATCTTTACGATAAAAATGGGTCCACTGACTAGACCAGACTCACAAAAGGCATTTAAAAGCAACATTTTAATTTTCAGTGCTGAGAATCATGTGTGTGCCTTGTTCACCTACAACAACGGACAAAATGAGTATGGTACACTAAAAAAAATAAAATATGGTACTGTACATTATACGTACAAACTAATAAAACACAAAAATCGCAGGGACCAGCCCAGCCCTTGACAAAATCAACAGGGTGCGGCCATGTTGGATGGTGACATCACAACACTATTAAATTACATTTACTGGGAGGTTATCAAACAAAGATTTCATGATGGATTGGGTCAAAGGGTTTAACGAGCGTTAACCACTCCTGGTCATCTGCCCGAAGCCCTAAGGCCCTATCCAATGATGGATTGGAACAATGATTGAAACAATGATGGATTGGAAAATTCTTGACCTCTTTGTGAATTAGCTGAAATTTTATACGCTTCTTGTTGGATATGGATCTTTTCAATTGACTCGGAGTAGAGTAGGGAACCTCGGTTTTGCCAACTAAAATGGCGTGGTTACAAGATTCACTATGCTTAAAAACAGCATATTCTTAGAAATGGCGCCTGCGTGGTCACATTTTTCGGAGCCCTAAGGCCCTCTTACACCGTCCAACGTAAATTGAGGTGCAGGAGTCTCATTTAATGACGTAAACTACTCCTCTGGCTGAATCTGTTTTAGCGCCGGTGCAAACGTGCGTTTTTGGACGCGCGGCGACGCTGCCCCGCTGCGGTGATGCAGCCAATCAATGCACACGTGCGTTTTATTAACGCGCGTTGACGCTGCGGTGCCGCTTCGGTGACGTATGTGCGCGTTCGGTTCCCTAACTTGGTGTACAAAAAATTATAGTTTGAAACCAATGAGACGATGTTGCTTTTTTCGCCTACCTCGTGAACAAAAAATATATTTTAAAACCAATGCGACGAATTTGGTACATTGATGTACTAATTTAAGACTTACCAGGGGAAAATGTTATACATCCTTTGCAGTTTAACTGAAAAATTCGGATAAGTTCTTTAATTGCTTCCCAATGAGTCTTCAATCATTTCTGCAGCAACATTTCATATTTCAGGATAGTTCTTTACTCCCCCAATAAACAATTCCATGTCTATTTCTTCGAAATTGGACGCCATTTTCGGTAACGCTTTTGCGGTAAACGGCGGACGTGTGCACCGACCGCTCAAGTCACCCAACAAGTCACCCAAAGGTACAGAGACGCAATTGCGTTTTTTTAACGCTGCGGTACCGTTGCGTTGACGGGGGAATTGCGGTGCAAAACGACCGCACGAGCGGCGGGCGGTAACACAACGTCGACGCAGGTACGTGTGCAGTACCCAACAGATGGCACGTAAACCAAACCGCAAATGCGGTACCGCACGTGTGTACCGGCGCTTAGGGTTAAAAATGGAATTCACCATATTTTTGCAGGTGGGTATATGAGTCGGAGTTACAGAGGTCTAAAGCGACTGGAAACAAGAGATGGTTAAAACGAGCAGTGGAGGGGGGGGGGGCGCAGAAGGCTACCAATTGTATGTTCAGTCTAGAAATGACCCGAATTCCGTATTTTATTAGCGCTGAAAATTGAAACATTGCTTTTACATGCATTTTGTGAGTCTGGTCTAGTCAGTGGGCCCATTTTTATCGTCATTCCCCTCTCACAAATTAATTACTACAACCGTTCATCTTTACGGCTTGCTCCCAGGTGCACGGGGACGTGCCAAATTTTCACTCAGTTATTAAGGAGGCATTTGGCTTGTTTGTTTGTTTAAAAGAAATGGCGTTGTGTATGCCTTCGCTTGCGTGATACAAGCAAGTGCTAAACCATGCGCGATGGCTGTTTACCGTGACGTCACCATGAGTAAGCCAATGACGAACGAGAACAACGGCTGTTTGGCCGAGTGATTGGACTAGCCCAGTCACGTGATATGCACGTCACAGCAAACAGCCATGGCGTGTGGTATAGTTAGCATTTGATAATGCGGACTCTCATTCGGTGATAGCCTCTGCCTTTAACCCAGCTCGCAAATTTTATGTTTTATTTCGTTTCCATTTCGTCCAGGATTATTGAGATTTGTGTATGGCTTTTTGTTATAAATTTGTAATAAGCAACAGCGCGCGTTTGTTTTCCTGGAAGTGGTTTATGAAAACAAGATTACGGTGTGCGGTTACCATCAAAATGCGTCCACATAAGCGGTATTGATGTAAAAGCGCAACTGCGTTATATTGATGTTGAATTTACACCATAGTTACACGTGTTTCGCTAAATCTTCCCGGCAAGTCGAACCACCAGAACTAACAAGGGCAGAAGAGGCAGCAACCTTGATCTAGCGCCTAATATAGAGCAGCGTCATGTGACGTCATATTGGCTACAAGAGATATAGCTGCAAGGGGCACTAGATGAAAATGGAGGGTTAAACAACGGCACTTCTAGTCAAGGCAATGCTTTGAGAGTGGATTTCGTAGGCTTAAAAAAACGTTGTTTTCTCCAATCCCTTATGCTGCTAGGTTGTAAGTGGAAAATAAAGATAGTCTAATAGCATTGGCTTCAGTAAGACCCTCTTCTTTTCCCCCACCAGTGCACCTTGCAGCTAACCCAGTTACTGGCTCCACCATAGAGTTATATACAATACTACGTCGTGTCAGTGCCCACAATTTAAAGGCAGCAACCATCACAATTGCAGGTTAAAAATGTGTTGGCATGTAGGCCTAGTTTTCGATTGTAGGCCTAATTTTCAGCTTTTAGGCTTAATTTTAATTGCCGTTTTAATTTCGTAAGTAGCAGCCAACGGAGAATATGGGTTCGAGACTTCACGTTGACATGACAACGAGGAATTTATAAACTATCTCACACAGGCATGTTCAATGCGCATGTTAAATACTACGATCGAATGTTGTTGTTTCATTGAACTACGTCGAGAAAACCTATTAGCTGTAAGGAGGCAACGATGTTTTAACAACAAATCGACAAAAATTGCGCGTTATAGGCCTAAGAAATCCACTGTTAACATCTTTGTCTTCAGTAAGACGCCCTTCTTTTCCCCCTCCAGTGACCCTTGCAGCTAACCCAGTTACTGGCTCCAGCATAGAGTTATATACAATAATACAACGTTGTGTCACTACCCTATAGCTGTACAGTAAGAGGTGAATTAGGAATGAGCATTGTGTCTTATGAATAATCGTCTATCTCCTTAGTAAGCACTTATACACATTGTATTAGGTGTTTTGTAACCCTAATTGCCTAGGCCTACGTTTTATAGGCCTACATTGTAGAGCCTCGGTCAAATATCGAAAACAAATATTTTTTTTGAAAGTGTTGGTCATTATTTTTTCCAAATTACGTGCTTTTCGCCCGCGCTGCTGCGGCGATAAACAAGCAACATCAGAAACCGCAACCAAACGTCCACCTATAAACTGAAGCAGCAAGAGATAATTTCCGTTTACTAATGTTCTGGTGGAAATCAGGTTTTCTTGTTGCGCTCTCATCTCGCAGTACGGTGGCGGCCTCGATCACTATAGGCTGTGAGTAGCATTTTAACACGTTTAAATATTTTGTTTCAAGATAAACAAGCGTTTGTGCAAGTTTTCGTTATGATTTTGTGAACCGTAACGACGAAAGGATTCGATATGTAGGCGAATTAAGTCAATAGAGCAGTGGTGACATTTGCCGCCATATTGGCACCAGCATGGGTCTTGAAGGGCATAACTACAAGATGCACTACATAAAAATGGAGGGAAAAACAACGGAAGAGCGGATTTCTTCGGCTTAAAATAACGTTGTTTTCTCCAACAACAAAAATCGCGCGTTTTAGGTTTAAGAAATCACTCTTCATAGCATCGGCTTCAGTATGACGCCCTTCTGTTTCTCTCTGCAGTGCCCCTTGCAGCTAACCCATTAAGGATCCAGCATAGAGTTATATAAAGTAATACTACGTCGTGTCACTGCTCT
>JAHWFP010249752.1:0-10008 GCA_023313725.1 Lithobius niger
AAATAAAACTGGGGCTTTACAATTAAAAGCACACGATTTACAATTAAATCGACACTGAACTTAAAGTTAAAAGTTCACATTACAATTTGGACTAGAAAAAAGTCGGTTTGAGTTATCGCAACTCTCTAAGTTACAAACATGACCCTTGCAGAATGTAAAATAGTCTTTGAAAGCTTTAATAACTCTTGCACTAAAGTCAATCAATCAATCACACTGAATCAAGATTAGTGTTACAAGGAAAACTACCTTTTTGAAAACTCCTGCTTCAACAATAACACATGCTAGATCTCGGTGATCTTAGATTATTTAATGGACACTGAGTCCATAAACAAAGAAAACAAAGCCGGTTTTTAGGAAGGGGACCTTAAACCCTTAAATCATGGGTGCCCTAAACCAAAATGCCGATTGCGTTTGGCTACCCACAAATTCCCTCAAATGCTAGAAGTTAGTTTATGTTTTAAGACTAAAAATTTAGAAATTCTGTTCTAAAAATTAAATTCTAATAAACTAGTTACCCTTTGAACCACTACCTTGCCCGGCATGGCAACCTTCGGACTGGACATCTCTGCTCCGACCGCCGTAGTGACCTCTAGCCTGAGTCCTTGAGCTATCTAACGAAAATCTCTCCTGGTCTGGTTATATACCTGCTGCCTGTCTGCAGGTAGGAGGGAAACCGCAAACCTGTAGGAGAGCGACGGAGGGGGGGTGTGAGGTAGAGGGGTCGCTTTGGAGGAGGAGTGACTGACCAAAACCGGCCGAGCTGGCACTACCGGAAGTCGGCCATGACAGCGCGGACGGCTAGGGTAGCCTTGCACTCTGATTGGTGGGGAGAAAAAATACTGAGTTCGGATTGGAAGGAGCTTGGATGGCAAAGGGATTTGCCGACTTTGGGTGTTTTTAGAGGCCGTAGCTTGAGTAGTGCATTGAGTTAAACTCATAACAACGTGAAATAGGCCTATACATTTTTTTTTTATAAAAACCACAATGTTAGGCATTGCAACTATTGAAGGCCGCGCCGGGCGGAAACGAAGTTTGATGCTCAAAGTTAAAATAAATTGTTATTAATTGAAGGCAAAGGCTTTACTGTGCATTCGGAATTTGAGATCACTATGGTCGGAGCCCTGAAATAAAAATACAAGATACACACTGAAAATGTCCGGTAAAGTAATCGTAGTTGTGTTGCCATTATGAACAAGGTAGGGTTCATGAGAAAAGATTACGTTAAATAATGCTTTTATAAAAGCCTAGGCAAAAGATTAAATAAACCAGCTTGTGTTTTGAAATGCTATAACGCATAAAAGTTAAATGTATTATTGCAGCCGCAGATAATAACGCTAGTGTAGTCAAAGTTTTCATTGTTGCTAAAATCGTCACCTTAGTAAAATAAAAACATTGAAGACGTAATAAACATGTAATCTAGCACAGCACTAAGCTAGTCGGCTTTATGCCTAGAAATAAATTCGAGAAATACAAATAAATATTTACATGTTTGTAGAAAATGGCGACGGAGATTGCGTGCGTCGGCGCTCAGTTTGAGCACTTTTTCAAATGAAGCTGTAGACCAAAGTATGGTGAAATTTCAAGTTCTGTTTTCACAGGATGTTAGATAAAGTTCAGGTTTATTAAGAGCTGCAAACGAGAGTCGATGAAGTCCATTTTCCAGGGAGATATGAATTTTTAAACTTGGAGGTTGAAAAATAGGCCTAGCGCTTTTTGGCGCTAAGAAAAAAAAAGGTGTCCCCGAGTTGTTGATGGTTGGTGTCGGGTCTCCTAACCAATCGACAGGAAATGTAGGCCTCATGCCTTTACATATTGAAACGTGTTACATTCATTCCTATTAGTTTCACCTGAATTTCCAGAGGGCACCACGCGTTCCATCTGGTAATTTTTGCTAATTTTTTAGCCCAAATCTAAAGTAAACTAACTTACAACTAAGCTAAACTAAATCATAATTGAATACAAGCTAGTTTTGTTAGTTTAGTTTAATTTTAGGCTGAAAACTTGGTTGAAATTCCCACATAAGACTCAAGGCGCCCTCTATAAACTTAGATGGAACTAATAGGAATGAATCGTAAGACGTTTCAGAAAGGGTCTCAGTCACAAATTCACCTCCCCAACCCTACAAATTCTTGGTGCAACCTTAGTTTTGGTAAATCTAACCATGTGTTTTAACAAACAAGGTTATACGCACAACACCAGTTTATTCAATATATATTAACACCTTACAACATTTCGAACGCCAACAAAATGAGCGACATCTTTTTTGCAGTTTACCTCCAAGATTATAAAACAGAAATTTGTTCTCATTTTCTGCTTGTGTATCAATTAAAGGTTCTGCAGTTTTGGAAATAAATGTTAAAACGACCACTGACAACTTGGTGGCCGTAGGGCTTGAACTTAAAACTGCAGCACGCTTTATTCGTGGAAAATTGAACCTAAAAATGGAAGTCTGTGTTTAATTGCACAAGTGCTCAACCTTGTGGAATTCAGTATTTTTTTGGGGGTGGAGGCATTCTAGAGTTACTTAACGCAGTCAAGAATGTAAACATGGCAAATGTTTACCCATTTCTTCGGTAATAATAATTAAAATACAATGCTCAAATACTGTACTGAAGTAAACAACTGCTATGATGACCGTTGGAGCTGCTTCTGATAGTAAACTGCTTGCTGATTACTTACGTAAAAAAAAAACTTGTTCAATAAAAAATGTAAACTTTTGTACTTGTGTGATCTAATTTATCAGATTAGGTAAAGTGTAACCTTTTACCTAAATTAAAGCTTTAATGAATACAGTATGTGAAGACAGTATGAAGCAGTTGTGATATTTTCTGCAGAAATTAGTTAAATGCTTTGAATAGGAGCTATGTAGAACCAAGGTGATTATAGCAGTTAAAATATTCTGTTGCTCACCGGAGGTAAAGGTTTTAGCTTGTCTTCTCACAGTAGAAATCTTGGAACTTCAGTGTCTTCTTTCTTGAAATGACTTTTCTGATAATTGTGCCACTCTGGCTTTGAGTGCTTCAAATCACCAAGAAGCGGACCAAGAATACTGCAAGTAGAAGCATGTCAGAAGAAACTTTATTCTTTTTGGGTTTTTACGTCTATGATCTCTTTAACCTCTTTTAAAGACGCAAAATGCATAATGTCAATAAAAGATGGTGTATCTTTCAGGCACAATATTTTGCTTTATTTTTCGTACATTGTTTTGGCGATCAATTTCAACCTTGTGCTTATTATTTCAAGGTTATACGATCGGTACTGTAAAAGGAAGAGAGCTTATATTATTACATTGATAAACATTCTACTTTAAATCAAAATCCATCATGTAATCCCCAGTTTTGCGATGGTGTGTCGTACCCAAAGTTAAGCTGGGATTATATGAGAAAACTCCATTTACTTAGGATTGTTTAGTCTCTCCAGTCTCGCGCGTTGCCAAGATTTAAAAACTTCTAAATTTTGCCTCTAGGTGGTCACTAATGTTTATAGGTGCCGTCAGTTTACGCCTAATACCCAGTCTTGAGTCTTGCCATGAGCAAAGGACCCCTCCAAAATGCTGTCTGCACAAAGAAACAACTTTCCACCAGAAACACCGTAAACATGTTTATTAAATTGATTTAACTACAAGTCAGCTTCTATTTGTAGGCTGCTTTCAAAGAATTTTTTTTTGTAAATCCCAAATTTAGTGCTTAAATCCACAATTCTTAAACTACCTCAACACCAAAAGTTAAAAATGACATAGCTTATGTCAAAAGTCAAGCCATGATGGCACAGCTGGCATTAGTCAGTCTATTTTCCTGGTTTCCTCGTCTACAACCTGAAACCAGAAAGAATAAACTTGCTGAAAGAAGAAAATTTCCAGTTGGGTGTTTGAGAAAGACATTTCATAAATGCATGGAGTTTTTCTCCTTTAATCCCAGCTTAACATCGGGTACTATGACATACCCTTGCCAAATTGGGGATTATACATCGCCAACTCCATGTACTTAAGATTGCTTGTTTAACCCTCGAGATAACACAGTATTGCCAAAACTTGAGGCTTCCCCAATCCCTTTGTGTGTAAAAAGGGTTACCAGTAACCAGTCTGCAACATGTTATCTAACTACAACTTCCCGCCAACGGCTGCTGTTGTTGAGGCACGAAGAGTAGAGTGTGCCATGAAGACCGTTGTGTCGGTTCCAGCACCAATCTAGACATCTTTCATGGGTACAGTCGAAGCTGGGTGAAAAGGTTTTTGCGTTGTTAGTAGTAGCTGATCATTACTCCTCCGTGAGCCCCAGCTGTAGCTTTGATGTACGCCTCCAAGTAAACTACTGGGCAGAGCACCTCTTCATGTAATGGTTGAGTGTGAAAGGATGTGTTAGGCTGAGATATTTTCGTAGGCCTAGCATCCCCAAATACCATGGAGTTTCCCTCTTAAATCGTACGCTTAAACTAATCATTCGAAAGTCAAAGACCCTCCGCTGATGTCAGAGCTAATAATATTGAAGTCTTCCTAGTAAGCGTTCCAATGTCCACAGAAGTTGTATTTTTTCCGAATATAAAATAATCAGTTACCGAATTGGCGCGCCATGTTGTGCGATATTTTGGTACGGGCAGCCTCACCTGGAACACTCCTCTCATTATTAACCTACAAACCATGGGTATTCCCCAATACGGGCTCCATCACCATCAACAAGCGCGACATTCGGAAAGATGGTAATCTGTGACAACCTATCGTTCTGTATGATAAACCATTCAGATGTAAGCTAGCCAAGTAATTAATTCACACGTTCCACTACAGATGAAGAAAAGTTATCTTGACCCCTTCCAGTACACCAGCTAAGCCATCGCTTCCAACAAGATTCCTAAGTCTTGTTTGTGATTGCCCTTCATGCATTGACCGTGAGCTTTGCAGCCTTCTCTAAAAGTCGTGCACTGCCTGAGGCATTCCTGAGTTTCCTTGCAACTAATTGTAGTGTTCCCATTGTGGACAACGGGTGTTGTTGTCCCGCGGCATTGCTCAAAATGTCTGCTTCCTGGGGCAGTAATCTGGGTTCACCTGCTGCTAACTGCATCATCGACACACTGGTGTCACTACTACTATTGATGCTTGTGATGAAGTTACCTATCTGGATGGACCCGGTTAGGGCTTGCAGTTGAAATACACTGGCAGCTGAAATTGTTTAAGTCTGCAAACAAGTCATTTCGAATTGGCCTCACAGGGACGATAGCTTTTCAGATATCGCTGGACTACGTTTCCAGCTGCTTGAATCCAGACAATCGGCTTTCGATTTCCCCACTCCTGGAGGGTGTTCTGCATTTACTGAAAGGCTATTTTCCAAGCACCAGGACCAGAGACGGTCAACTCGGGCTGCCAAACTTTTTTACTGCGGCTATCACCGCTGTATTGTTGTTTCTCATGGCCACCAGGCACCCTCCCCATTCAAATTCTTTGTAAACGACTTCATGGCTTGGAAAGCGGCAAGCAGTTTCGCTTTGTTCACGTAACAGGTGTCTTCCTTGGGGCTGCAGTAGTGTCATATTGTTGTTCCCCTCGTGTAGTCTCTCCAACTGGTCAAAAAAGCATTTGACTTCAACATAAGGAGTACCTCCATTGGGAGCAAAGGGCTGCCCTTCCAATTACCGTAAATTGCCTAATAAATGCCCTGGCTTTGCTAGTGCCCACCCCACAAAAATACCATGAGGTCAGAAATCGTGTAGTAGCTTTATTAATGCCCCCCCCCCCCCAATCGGTGTTTTGTTTTTTTTTTTTTAGTTACTAGTGAAATTTACTAAAAGCTTTAAACAAAAAAAAATTAACGAAGAGATTAATAAATTTTAACGAAATCAACATTTAATCCAACACGATTCACGGGAGCGTTTGTAATCACAGAAAAGTCAGCAATATTAGGCCTATGCGATCGATCATTAATGTGCGTAATGTGGAGTCAGTCTAGCGAAAATGCTATACCTTTTTCTCGTTTATTCTCAAATTTAGTTTATTAGATCCAATATTTAACATAATTCAAAGTTAAAACTAATTTTAACTATCACCAACCTTCAGAACAGACAATGTGATTCACCACCAGAAAACACATGTGTTGATGCACTTATCACATCGGTTACTGTTATTCCTGGAGCGAATAATCCAAGCCGGAAGTTCTGGCAGAAAGTGGACCCATAGGTTTGGACGCATGGAGCCTCTATAGTGGACACGAGGGTTCCACACGTCCAGAAAGAATCCGTAAGCGCTTGAAACATCTAGTTCACTGCATCTGTTATGACGTTACTCTGCTTGGTGCTTTCCGGTCGTGAATCGCGTGTCTGTTTTGAAGTTTGGTGATGGTTAGAAATTAATTTAACTTTGAAAAAGGTTAGATATTAGAAGGAGGACAATCTAATAAACTAAATTTGTGAATAATTGAGAATAAAGCCATTGTGTTAATGCTAGATTGAACCCAAATCACGTTCGTGAATGATCAACTTTTCCACGATGGATTTAGGCCTAAACGCCTACCCCAAAAAATATGTTGAGGCCAGAAATCTTGTAATAGCTTTTTTAACACCCCCCCCCTCCACTTTTTTATCGAATTAATTTTAGGACGTTTAATAGGCGATTTACAGTAGTCCAAGTCCTTATTCACCATGATAATTCCTCTCTGGCCTCTTGGAGCAACTCTACGACTCTTGTCGTACAATTCTGCTTTAAAACAGCACACTTTCAAACCGGAAGAGCACTGTAATTCACAGGGCCAGGGTAGATTGACGGAATTGTAACCGACAGTTTTCCCATTATCCGTACTAATTCTTGTGACATCAAGGATTTCCGCTTCAGCAGAAATCTGATCTCTGACCACAACCTTTTCCGCTTTTCCTGTTGAATAAAAAATGTCGTTACCACTGTGTCGACCACAAATCCTAAATACTCTGGGTCGGACTCAAATTTCTTTTGATTTATTGTGAAACCCAGTTCCTTCATCAATTGAACTTCCTCCAAGGCCTGCATATGTAATGCTTGGCTGCATTTCATTACAATCATCCAGTCGTCCAGATAAACAACTAATCTCATTCTCCTTGCTTGCAGAGCAACTGCCGCTGGATGTTGTAGCTTTGTAAACACACGGGCTGCAGGGCCCATTCTGAATGCCATGCACATGTACTGGAGCAGTTCGCCTTAAAAACACTGGAGGTAACGTCTGTGCTCCCTCGCTATTGGAACTGTCAGAAAGTCACCTGACAGGGCTATTTCCACCATGTGATCCCTGGCAATAATTATCGAGCTTAAGTAACATATGCAATCTCAGTGTTTCTTGAAAATAGTGGCAATGTATTTTAATTTGCCCTAACTTAATAAAAATCTAGTCAATAAAATTCCAGGAATATTCCTGTTTTTCACCTCAAAATGATCGTGTTAAAGAAATTGATTTAAAGGCTTTAGGTTCAGTATTGGTCTTTGCTCCCCATCTTTTTTCATTACCACAAAACATGTTACTTACAAACTGATCCGCAGTTTCTACTTTACTTTTAACTCCTTTACCACCACATCCACGTAGTTCATATTTTTCACTGATAGGTTCAAAGGACCGGATGCTCGCAGCAGAGCTGGGGTCTCTATCAACTCAACCTGATAACCCTTCAATACATCTAAAACCCAAGGGTCCCCTGTTAATTTTCTCCAATCTGCTTGGCAATGCTGTATTTTGCCGCCAAAAACTTTGCTGCGCGGTCCCCTACCATGAAGCCGCCACAGAAAGGGGCTGATAGAAAGGGCTCCATATCCCTGTCCTATTTGGACCCTAGGGTAGGGTTCGGGCCCCCTCTGGTTAGGCGCTACCTAAAGAGTAGTACGGCATATCAAGTTCCTTAAAGATCTCGGACTGATCCTTAAGGGTCTGCAAGAAATGCTGGCCGAAGTGTATGCTCCGTCCTTCGTCTCCATACAGCAGTCTTACATAGTCTACATGCTCTTTGCCTGGAAAGAACTTCCCAAGTACAGCCCTGGACGAGTTGGCCTTGGCGGCCAATAATGAAATATCCGATCCACTACTACGGTCATTAATAACTGGGCGGTTTCGCCTGGGCTGCAAAGTTTAAATTTGCATGCGGATAATGAGTTACCCTGGGCAGCTTTACATTTTTGCTACTTCCTGCATTGGCACATGCCAGAATCAAGATAGGGGCAGCATTTGCCCCCACATGCTCCAAAATAATTTGGTGGTGTTGATCCGAAAGAGTTATTCTTGTTTTCCGTTTTATTCTTTCTCTATTCTACACAATTAGTCACCTTCTGTTCCAACACATTTAAACGGGTTTTAACAAGGGAGTTTGAAATCCGCATCCATATCGATGTTGTACAGATCATATTCGTCCTCCATGCTGTAACCTTAATTGTCCTCCATTTCTGTACAGTTCACACAAGACGAAACGACTGAGGATTTGGCACGAACTGACTGCATATATAAATATTAATTGTTAAGCTTTCAAATCCTGGAAACACATTAGACTTACGCGACTGAGCAATCTTACGCACTATGGAGTTGGCGACGTGTGTAAGCCAGTTAAATGTGAACAGCTTTTTTATTTCCCATAGTTAAGTACCCAGATGTTTATACCCTTCAGTCATTCGTGATGGTTAAAAGGCAAAAAAAAAAACAAGAGGTGATGCTTATGGTTTAGATTGTTTTTTTTTTCTGTTCAGCCAGTGATTCAGTCTCTAAAGCCAGGTTTTTAGTACTAGCAAGCTGTGTACACTAAAATTTAATGGGTTAAAAAAGAATTTTACATTGAAGACAGAAACCTCTTAATTTCCATTTGTGTTGTAATACTTACATTTGTGTGAGAAATAGGCAAAAGCCTTTTACAGAGGTATTGTTCAGACATCGGGGAGAGAAATTTAACGAATTACCACAAATGGAAAGAAACTTCAGTTACTATTTCCCATCATCTTAAATTTTTGGGAAAATTTTCTGCCGTTCACCTTCATTAGAAATCTCACTCACAAACGCACTGAAAGTTGTTACATCGTGCTGTTGGTGGCCCGACCAATGGTCTGTATTCTAAGTCTCATCCTGCTTGGAGGTGATTCCCTGAAGTAAAATTTGTTCGTCGGCCCTTGTTAGGTTCATGAGGGGAAAGTTTCTTCGTGTGATCCTATCGATGGCTGAGGATTCGAGAGCCTGTTGGTGTCTCGCACGTTTGGAGTTGGATGTGAGAAGAATCAACGGTTCTTTCCAGTCAACGATGTGTCCTGTCCTAAAGAGATGCTGGGCACTGCCGTTGAGCCTTTCTTTCCGTGTGGCTCTTATGTGCTCCCGAATCCTGACTTGGAGATGCCTTTTTTCTCACCAGTGTATTCCATATCACATGCTCCGTCCTGCCCCATGCCCCCCCCCGGCAAGCTCCCCCATCGCTATCCCACACGCAGCCGCACAAGCCTCCTGTTTGGATTCCACCCCCACTCAGCCGTGCCATGCCTGACTCCACCCTTTTCCCACCTGCCCACGTGCGTAAGAAGAGTGGGGTAATATAGTATGTCACATGCTTGGCATCTTACGCAGTATACATTCGTGAGACGAAAAGGCATCTCCAATCATCACGGTAGGACAGGACACTTCATTGACTGGGAAGAAACTTCAGTTCTTCTCATATCCAACTTCAAACGTGAGAGGCAGTCTTCGTGCTCTCGAATCCTTAGCCATCAATACGTTAAAAAAAAAATGTTCCCCACATGAACCTAACAGGTCCAACCTAGACTGCATCGAACAATTACTGCACCTGGAAATCACATCCACGAACCTGGAATTTAGATCAGTGGTCTAGCCGCCAACAGCGCAACGTTTGAATTTGTAGATACAACGTAACGACCGTGAGTGTGTTTGTGGGTTAAGAGTTCTTATGAAGTTCTAATATGGCAGAGTATTTCACCGAAAATTCAAGATGGGAAATAGGGAATGATGTTTCATTCCATTTATGGTAAATGGGTTAATTTTTCTTCCGGACTTCTTCCAAAAATCTGAAGTGTGTTAACAG
>JAHWFP010249752.1:13008-40139 GCA_023313725.1 Lithobius niger
CCCCCTGTCAATATACCCTGTTCGGTTTTTCCCCTGGAAAATATTCCCCCTTCCAAAAAAAAGTACGGACACTACAGTAAAAAAAAATTGAAAAAATTATCAGCCTGAACCGTGGGATTAAACTGATATTCTCCAAAGACCAAGAAATTAGTCAGAAAATTGAGCAAACTA
Organism: Lithobius niger; assembly: GCA_023313725.1. Classification (NCBI taxonomy): domain Eukaryota; kingdom Metazoa; phylum Arthropoda; class Chilopoda; order Lithobiomorpha; family Lithobiidae; genus Lithobius; species Lithobius niger. The sequence goes on from JAHWFP010249752.1 coordinate 13,180, forward strand.
GATAAAAACTGATGTGATTAGGTTACTGGATACCATGAAGGCAGTCTCGACCATTGTGGGGGAGTAAGTGGATATCCAGCAGGTAGTTTTTTGACAATGGATTATCAATACCCGGTGAATGTTGATATAAAAAAATAGTTAGCATTGTACGGCAGTGAGTTTCCGGCAGTTATGATTGACAGAGGCTTTAGGATGATTATCGTTCCACATGTATGCTAACGGTTTATTTATTTTTGTTTGTGTTCATATTTTTTTTTTTTTTGAAGGGCGGATATTTTCCGGGTGATTTTACAGTGGAATATTTTACAGAGGGTAGGCTTTTCACCAAGGGTATAGTCGCCTAGGAGCATATTAACATGAGCATCACAGAAAACAGGTGTGTTTGGCTAATCGGTGTAAAGGGTGCATATTTTAGTGTGCTGTCCTAACACCAGAAGATGTAATAATAGTGTGCCTGTGCCAAGTTACTTAAAATCGGAATGTACTGAACGAGGCAGGCAAAAGTGTGCCCCATGGAAGCATCGCTTCATTTGATTGTTGACTAGGGCAATTTAACAACGTCTGATCGTCTGTTTGTTATTTTTTTTTTATTATTGCTTTGGCATTGTTTAGCGTTTTTAGCACCTATTCTTTAAAAAAAGGTAATTAAAATTAGCCTCGACGACATAGAACAAATGGCGGCTTCTGCTAGCAGATTCTTGTACAGCTTTACACGCTTCTGACTTAGCAGTGTAGCGCAAGTTACGGAAAGATATTCCCCTTGTTTTTCTATGGTGCCCCTGGTATTAACTTTGGTTGCCGGTTTGTCAACATATTCTGTTGATTCGTCTTGGCTTTGCAGCCGAAGTCGTGGAAAGCCACCATCAGCTCAAACTCGTTTTTAGGTTGATCCCCAATGCTGCCTGCCTTCTGTGATAACTTGGGTATTGTAAATTCTCCAAGAAGTAGTGTACCATCACATTTTCAAGCCACCTCAATTTAAAATTAGTTGGTGGTACTATAATAGGTGGCTGTGGTGGTTGAGCAGTGACAAAGCACAGTTTATCTGTCTGAAGAAAGTGTGATCTGGTTAGAATCCTGACAATTGACAGTCAATGTACCCCCAGGAAAGCATGAGAGACTACCAGGCTCCTTCGGCAGCTACAGGATATATTCTGGCTTATTCAGGACAATAGTTTGGCTCCTTCTCAGTTTGAATCCCTTGGTTTGCCCCTATGTTACTGGATGTCTTTCTGCTTCCGAATTTGTAGAAGGTTCAAAATTGAGCTGGTTCTTCAAGAATTTGTTTGCCTCAGCTTATTTACACTATTGTTTAAAATAAAAAGAGACAGTAATTTTTTTATTGTTTATTCGTAGTTTGGTGTTAAAAGTAAAATTGTAAACAAAGTGTTTAACTGTGTTCCTGTTTGATGTACACGTTTTGTCTTGTTTCTGAAGATACTTCCATTTAATGTAACCAATGTTATTTGCTGCCTGGTGTGAATGGAAGAAGCTATTTTCTTTATGGTATGACAACTACACGTGGATAAATTTAAATTCACCAACAGTGGAGTGTATGTAGTAGTAGCACCATTGGATTCTTTTACTGTTTCAAGTCATTAATTTAATAATTACTAAATTTCCTCGTAAAATGGATAAAAAAAATAATTTTTTTGGGTGTAAATTTTACACTACACATTTCAAATGTAGTTTTCAAAAGTGTATGAAGCCCAATACAAAACAAAAATTAAGGTGAATAAATCTTAATTATCGGCTTACTGCAGTTTAATTTCTCGTTAAAAAAGAAGGTAAACTAGGCCCACCTTCTTTTAATTAATACTTAAAAGTTAATTTTTTACCGTAGTCTGATTGTTATCAACAAAGCAATTGCAATAAGGCAATGTGGCAAGGTTAAAATGTCATTATTATTATTGCCATTCCACAAATAATCTTAGTTATTAATGTTTTGCAAGAGATTTCAGATGTTCTTGACTGAGTTGACTTGTAATTGCAGTATTTGTAGAAGCAGTAGGCATTGTACATACCAGTGTTAATTACTTGGTAACCATATTGACTGGTTGTTGGAATTTATAAGTTCATTAACAGCAGAAAGTACTTTTTAAAGTGATAATTTAGTGTTGTCCGCTTGTTATTTTAAATTCTTTTATCACCGCCATGATGGAGTTACAACCTTGCAACTCCAGTATTTTCAATACATCTGATCTAATTTATAAAAATATTGTTACAAACATTTTTATAAATTATGTTAGCTGCATTGAAAATACAAGCTCCATTGCTACAGTGTTCGTGTTTGCTTGTGCTGCGTTGTTTCCTGCAAATTAGTGAAAACTAAATCACTAAATGTTCTGTCATTTTATGTGAACCTGTGGTTCCCTAGTGCAGCCATCCCTGCCTATCGTCACTATGTTTGTGATATTTTTTAAACATTTCTTTGTCTACAAAAATTCTTATTTTTTTTTTTAATTTTGTGTACGTACGCATTGTATTTAAAAAGTTACACATGTTTACACACGGTCTTATTGATGCTTGTTGGTTCTTATCATCATGGTTGTAGCCAAAACAAGAAGACTTAAAATTATACCCAATTTTTTTTTAGAATTATAATTCCCATTTACTCTTGTTCTGGTAGTTGGTTTCCGTAGCAACTACAGTGTCAGTTAGTGTGGCGTCTGTTAGTGGCATTTAGCAATTCTTTCATGTGTAATGAGCGCTACCTATGGTTTTAACACCAATTGAATTATTTGAAGGAGCCTGAAAGTCAAGTTGGTAGTGCTTTTTTTTTTTCCAATTTCTATTATAGCAATTTTTAATGAAAGACCGCATCTTTTTTTTGTTTGTTTTAAGTTAGATGTTTTACCCCATTTTAGTATGTCGTGTTAATTTTAGTGGAACTGCTGTTCCATTTTCTATCTTGACTGATACAGCGGTTGTACTTTTCCTTTTTGTATCTCAACTGAGACAGCGGTTGTACCTTTCCATTTTGTATCTCAACTGAGACTACGGTTGTACTATTCAATTTTCCATATCAAATGAAACAACGGTTATTTTGTGTCGTTTTTTAAAATTTGTTTGGCCCATGTAGAATTTGTACAGAACCATGAAGAAAAGAGCTACACACTGTACGTTTAGCATTACGCCAGAAATCATTAGTAACATTCAAAATCAGCAGCGCTAGAAATTTTGAGAACATTTATCTTCACTCTGTCATAAAACTCACATTATTTCAACAAGATCAGATGTCGTATGCAAGTTTCAAACATAAGAATATTCAACATCGTTCTGCATCAAGTTTTGTATTGTTTTTCTAAAATAACTACGTGAAGCATAAATACAAAATGACAACTTTTATTCTGGTGGTGTGTCAGTTCGCAAATGTTCTTTCTTTTGTAATACTTCTATACAAATACGGTGTAGTATTTGTTGTTATTGAGTTGGAGCGTATTTTTCGTCTTTTGAATGCTACTTCTATTTCTTTTATTTTCATTATTTTTTTTCCGTTACTTTACATTTTTTAAAATTCATTCAAAACTTTTAGCGATTAGGCAGTACTTAAGAAAACGTAGGCTTTAACGTGACGAAAAGCATCATGAAGTACACTTGTTTATTACATTATAAAGGTGATTTGTTAGTAGACCAGATAAAAGACTACATAACTAAAGTTGCATTTTCAGTAATAATAAAAAAAAAAAACACCATTGACTTGGGGCAGCCATAGGGAATATCACAAGTTCAAAACTAGTAGAACTACCCAACCCACAAGAATGCAGGCGGAGCAAACGATTCAATTGTAACGTCCACAAGAAGGCATCCGCTCACCTCCTAAGTAATCGTAAACCATAAGAATGCATGTAATACCAATGTTTTTTTTTTGCTGTGGAGAAGCTAAATATATTCTGTAATTAACTAAAATGAAATTTGGCTTTATTGTGTTGGTAAAGTCTGGGAAAAAAATTCATTTACAACTTTCAATCAGCTAGACGTAATTTCTTTAATTTTATGCCTTGAAGAGGTAATTAAATTGCGGTGACATTTCTCAGCCCACGCCCACTTCTTTTTATTACTCATCAGACTTGCAGAAAGTTAACTGAAAAGACCAGCCTAGATCAGTGGACATAAAAATCTGCTATGGAAAAATATCAGCATTAAATGTGCAGAACTATCAGCTTTAACTCGGTTAAATCAGCTTTAACCCAGTAATTCACCCAAAGGCCTTTAAGACCATTTTTTGTAATACAAATTTTGGAGTGATATACAAATATTTGCATAATCCAACGTTATAATGTTCAAATGGTTAGTTCTCCAAAATTACAAAGCATTTCTTCCCTCGATCTTTAAAATAATATATTCACTTACCCACCACAATGGAGGAGGTTATAAAGCTAGTAGACCATAGAAAAATCTAATAATTTCCGTGACTTTTGTTTTAGTTAGTAGTTTCCAAAACTAACCCAAATTAGCTGCTTCTCATCCAACTGGTAAAAATAAAATACTTTTAGTTTTCTCCCACAGAAGGAACACGTCCTCTCCAGGAATAAAAACAAATTCAGTTTAAACCAGGAAACCGTGCCTGGTTTAAGCCTTTAAGCATTGACTGACTGTTTGTGTATGCAATGTACTGTGAAAAAGTACATTAAACGGTTAAGCCCTCACCCCAATTTACTTAGAAAGTTTTATTTAGAGTTCAGACAAAACCTGGAAATGTCCATGAGCAAAGGGCTTGGGTACTACTGTCGTAGAAGTAAATGGGAAGTGTCAAATTCATTTCCCCGAACAAGGCAGAATTATGTAATTTAAATTAAGCTAACCATACATATTTGAAATTTAACCATTTCGAATTGCAGAAGCCTATATTCTTCTTAGTTCTTATTGCCTGCACTAACAGTTCTGTACTCATGTAGAGTGAAATAATTGCCTTCTGGTGTCTGTCTTCTGAGTTCCGAGAAATTAAATTAAGTAAATAATTTTTACCATAATAGTAAGATTAATATTTGTGGAAACTCGGTCATTTTGCATACATTTCTACACACATGGAAGACTCACTGACAAATTGGCTAACTTTGTTTTGTAATTTGATGGGTTTTTTCTTTACGCTTTATGTTGCAGACAATATCTGCGGTACTGCCTTCTGCTCCTACCTTCGGGTCGACAGTGAGTCCAAATACTTGACTAACACTTGGCTTTTTAACACTACAGAAGCTGCCTGCATCTTACTGCTTTGATGATCATTGGATTGTTTAATTGTCTATAGAAATGCTTTGTGGTTGTCGGGTTGCTTCTTTAACAGATTTATTAATTATATCTAATATGGTAGACTGCCGTGTGGTCATCAAGGCGTATATGCAGTAGCCAACACAATAAAATAGGTGAAATGGTACTAACTTGACAGCTTGACATGTGTAGTGCTTTTATTAACTTCAAGTGTGGTGCTGGGTGCATTTATAACTGTGCTTGTGATCTGGTCCTGGGTATGTTTTGTTGTGTAATGTCACAAATTGTGGAGTGCTTATTTTTAATGTATGTTTGCTTTTGTATCAGCTTATTACCTTTACGTCCTTTTTTTAGTGTGCAGAATTGACCTCTTTGTCGACCCTCACCTGGCCTTAATTTTTTTAGGTGTATTTTTTGCTTACCTGTAGAATTATAGTTACAATCAATTGTGCATCACTTCCGGGTAGCAGTACACTTTTAGCAGGGAATGTTCCTTACTAATTTATGTTAGGGGAGAACAATACTTATTTTCTTTAAAATTTTCTACAGATACAGTGTGACCACCATTTTGAATACAATTTTCGCTACAATAAAGCAGAAGTGTGTAAAGCAGGGAAAGAGCTGGAGAGGTTTCTGTAGGTAGCTGCTAGGCCATCGAAAGCTTCCTTTGTTTAATTTCCTTTTTGAGCTGTAGTTGGCTGGAAAGTATTATTATAAATGTGTAAATTATTACTTTATGGGAACATTTGCTGCAGTTTTAAAATTGGGAATCTGCACCATTATAAAATAGATTTTGTGAGGTTTAAGATCAATAAAAAGTCAATAAGATAATGGCAGACATTTTGGTGTGTTCCATAAGCTACATGTGTCAAGCTCCTGAAATAAATTAATAAACAAAATAAAAATTTAAGCAGTTACACAACATTCAGCTTGTACCAATTGTACAGACATCTGTATGGTAGCCATTAAGCCAACTACATGTTCATGATTTTTACTTTTACTCTGTCTACTAAATAGCAGTCTTCAATTATTTACCTTTGAGGCTAAAACATAGAGATATTGTATTAGGTATATAAGAAAATAATATCAGCAGACAAAATCATTATCAACTCTTCCATTTACAGCAGTGGAATGATGGCAGCTTAAACTATTTACGTTACCTGTCGGAAACACAGGTGAAATCATCCATGTTGTCTTGAAGTGGTTAGAGTTCTGCAGAATGATCTATGTCCAAATTGACTTTTCCTAAATGATAATTGTCTAATCATATGTAGTCACCACGTCTTCAAATTCTTTACCGCCACACAGCGTTAAATGAATATCTGTTCATTCTGTATGTTTTACTAGGTTCTGAGAGTGACTTGGGCATTTTCCTCGAGTATCGTATTTTTGAAGAATGGCTTCTTTGAAGCAGCATTGAAACTGCTGACTGTAATACACCCTATAAAAGCATGGCATTTTACCTTGTTAGATCACCATTGTGACCATAATAGATCACCATAATGTCCATTGTCGTTGTACAGGCCCAACGTTTGAAACAATGCGAGTGAGTCGGAAGAAACCATGGTGGATTCAGAGGATTTATGCATCTTTGAGCAAGGTGTAGTCACAGACTAGCTGTTACTTATAATTCCTTCTTGAACACACCAGTCACAAGGGCACAGTGTGATGTATGGCTATAAAGAATTTAATGCTTTACCATTAGTTCATGAATTACACTCGCTTTGTGGCATTTCTCTTCTTTCCTTGTGATTTCAACAATGCGAGCTTAGTCAGTATGGCTGAACACGTGTTATATTCGAAGTCTGTCAAAGAAGCAGGGCCGTAGAAAGGATAAGGCAAGCAAGGCGCCCGCCTAGGGCGCTGCCTTCCTGGGGCGCCTTACCGAACTTCTGACAACCGTGTAACCGTGTTAGTGGATAGAGCACAAATATATTTTTTAACGGATGGCGTTGCACACAAGTTCAAGAGACGTGTTGGCTCGGACTTGGTTTAGTGGTTTCGCAATTTCAGATGTTTTGTTAACCGGTTATTCGGTTTTTTTTCTTTAATTATCAGATAACCGAAAACTGAAATTAAAAAAAAAAAGGTTTCGTACAGAGACACTTCACGGTACTTGCATCTTGCTTTTTAAGTGGAGGCTTGCAACCGAAATAAGCGAAAATTGAAAAATAAAAAGCGAGTTATTGATTACGGTTGAATTAGTTATTTTGAAACTTTGTTTTCAGTTTGCTATAGTGAAATAGTTAATTCTCATCTCTTTATTACCTTAACTTCGATTTTTTGATTAATTGGCAAAACAAAATTATCATAAAATCATGTTTTTTCGATAAAAAAAGCACTTTTTATTTTCGTTATCGTTCGTTGTCTTCAACTATACTTCAATCCCTAGCACAGATCCCTTTAGTATTTTAGTTAGGTAAGCGTCAATGTAACATTCATGACATTGTTTTCATTTTCTTGAAATAGGCAGATAGCCAGCAGGGTGGAGGGGGCGGGGCGCCATTCAGTTGGTTCGCCTTGGGCGCCAAGGGGGCTAGCTACGGCCCTGCAAAGAAGTTATAAATCTCATGGTCTTGCTGTAAAAAAAAAAATCATTTTTGATTTGTAAGTAGTTAATGATAAAGATTTCGTATTTCATGAATTAACTTCTTAGACAAAGGCCAGATAGATGCTGCCAGCAACCAAACAAAGTATGTTAGAGTTAGCTAATTCAGTGTCAGGCCATAATCATCAGCAAATGTAGAGAAAAATAGTAGTTAGGCCCTAGTGCTTATTGCCATTGTATAATCTGTATAGTAATTCATTGTGGTTGTCCTCATTTTTATGCCCTCATTGTCTTCATTTACAAAGGCAAATCAGAAAGTCAGAGGCACTCTTGCAAAAGATGTGGCGTACTACAATGTCTTGGCAAAGAAACTATTTCTGACCTTGTCTGTGCCCCATTCGATTTTCTTTTTTCACACTTAAAAGACTTCCTTTAGTCAGTACACCAGGCTCTTTCCGCTGATGCATAAACTATTAACTGCATCGTGCGTTTCGTTGAAGCTAAAGCACTAAAGCGAATGATGCTGGGCTGTTAATATGTAGGATTTTTAGAAATTTGTGAATTATTGTGGTTAAGCTGTATTCAAATGGTGAGCACGACAGATTTGTTTTATAACTTCACATTTTTTTATTTTAAAGAACAAATTAATAATGCTTTGTATTGTATTTCCTTCCTAATGTAAACTAGTATGTACAAATTCTGTGTTAAAAGTGTAATCAAAATATTTTGTCGTCTTCAGTAAAGCATACGATGGCTACGTGTCACTTTGAGCCTTAGGATGAACGTTTAAGTTTTTCCCAGGTAACTGCAGGAATAAGAAAATCAAGCTTCCGAGTAACTGAGTGAACCTGCAGTATATGGTTGAGGACCTGTATTATTATAGCACAATTTAGACATGTGAACTAAGCAGATGTTTAGTCTAAGTAAACGTACATAAGTCTCTGTGGAGAATAACAGTATAGCAGACCTAAACCATTGCAACAAAACACTTAAGCAAAACATGCGTGCCAGGGATATAAAGTGCCACGAGACATCTAGCCAGAGAACTAAATCTCAAGAGTATTATTACGCGAACAACACACTGGCTGACCTTAACTGGCTGGTTTTTAAGTCTACCGTCCTGTTATTCTGTACAGAGATCTAGAACAATTTTAGTTCAACCAAGTGTCTGCTTGATTTACGTTACAAATTGTGTAGACCTACGGCCATATAGTCCTTACGTACTATTTTCTCAGTACTTATTGAAACACTGTATATCTTGGCAACAAAATGTCTGTATTGCCAGATAAGACTGTTCAATAGTTTGTGTTTTACTTTTATTTTCAGTTGAATATCATGTGTATTGTGTATACATACGTGCACACAGTGTTTCAAAAAGTAGTGCAGGATTGGCGACGTAAAGCAACATGTACAGTACAAAAAGTATGCATTCAAAAAATCCCAAGATTGTGCACAAGTAAAATGTTCGCTTGAATGTTCCATACATAACGTTGCTCATTTAGGTGTTAAGAGTGTGGGATTACGTCATACGAGAATGTTTCGATGTAGAACACCAATGTGCATTCTTTGAATTTAATGAGCTTTAAATATTGCATTATGTTTGCCTTTTTTTGTGCAGTTCCTGAAATAGTGTGTGCTCTTCGCACTTACATGTGTGCACAGGGGCAGGTGTTGATCCCCCACAATATTTAGGCAACGATTTTTTACGAAAGACACAGAACTTACCATTACATGCATGTTAAATGATAACTACCATCAGTCTTAGCATATTGTTCCTACGGCATTTGTTTTAAGGTAACCATGGTGTCATACGAAAGTGAATGAATACACCTTTTACTTAATCTAGCTGTGCTTCTAACGCTTTTTTATTGGAATCATTTCTTTAATCTGTGTGTGTGAGGTCTTTGTAGGGTGTTTATATTGTCCATTGTCGACCCCCCCCCCACCAATCCCATCAATCCACATTAGGCAATTGTAATTATGTACATATATACATTTTTGGTGTAGGTTGAAACCTTAGCTGAACAACTTCAAGAAAAAACACTTGTTCACCGTGAAACAGAGTTGAAAAAAGCTGCTTTGGAAAGTGAACTTCAAACATTGATTGACAAGATCAGTGACCTAAAAGAAATTGTCAAAAACTTGGAGACCCAGCTAGAGCACAAAGCTCGCACAGAACAAGAGCTTGCTGAGGTAAATTTTGTAATTTTGCGAGGCAGATTACTAAATGTAAGGTTTGTGTGTTGAAGTAAGTAACTTGTAAACCTTTTAAAGTTGTTTCTTGGGCATCAGCGTCCCAGCTGTAAACATTTTGCATCCACCACCCTTACGCCATACTTTTTTTTCTGTTTGTCTGTACTATAAATGCTGGCAGTTTTAATGTGATCAAACATAATTACGTTAAATTTCACCAGTAAATGGCGTTATAATTATACATTTAATTTTGCATTCTAAGTGTTCTAAAGTAAAGTCGCTCTTCAACAGTTGTGTTCTCTGGTGGGGCATTAGATGTTAAAGCAGTCGCAGTACCGGGACGTCTTAATCAGGTATCATTGATAAGTATGTCTTTATGCAAACTTTGAACTATATTGTTAAAACTAGAAGCATCGAAGATGGGCATTGCTGTAAATGGTGGAGTTTCGCATATAATAATTTTGAGTCACTTCATTCCGTATGATAATTGACTTTCACTCTTGTCATCCAGTTAGTGACGTAAGGCATAAACACTAAATTAATTAATAAAAAATGAAAACTTCATTTCTTCAGTCATAAGCATCACTACTAATAGTAGTCCTCCAGAAAAGAACAAAGAAAAAAAAGTATAGCATTTAACTGCCTATTGCTGGTTAAGGACAGTAACTTTCAGTTGTATTGCATTTGTCTCTAAATATTTGTATTGCCATTCCTTTTTTTTTTTAAATGCCTGTTGCTCTCCTTATTCGAAAATTATTCTTTCACAATATTCATGAATCGCAGTATTACAATTTTCACCTAAACAGCGGTAATCAATCCTTGATATTTCAATCGGCTATCGTAGTATTATCAAATTTAATATAAAAAGATGAATGTTGACTTCAAACTGTACAGGGTGGTCCGCAAAAAAACTGACGACCCAAGTTTTTCAAAGTCCAACTTTTCTAGTTAGCACCCCTCAGAACCAGGAGAGGACAGAAATCTTCCCGTTTTCATTAGATTTGATTTGTCATATCCTGGTTCTGAGGGGTGCTAACTAGAAAAGTTGGACTTACAAAATCTTGGTTCGTCATTTTTTTGTGGACCACCCTGTATTTCGAAGGCTTCTTACTTAATCGTGTAGCTTTTAAACAGAATGCCGTTGATTTTTCATATGATGGCGTTTCGGTTCTGGTTGTCAAGTTGTGCTTACCAAGTTGGGGCGCAAACTGAAATGTGAGGGTATTTAGGGGATACTACTCCAAGTGCGGAAGAATACACACATACACATTCACTAATTTCAGGAAAAAATGAACATTGTGTTTGTTCGCTTTGCTCACTGCATTGGCTCCTGCTAATTTGTAGCTTATTTTGCACGATCATGAATATTTTATTGCAGCTTAAATTTTTCATACATTACAAAGTACGCAAAATCTTCAGCATCTGCTAATTTTCGACAACCATAGATGGTGTTGCACTGTTCGTCTGTCTTCGTCAGGCTCCTTTCACTTGGTGTTGATTGTCCGGATTTTCTTCATCGTGCAGTGGGAAATTTGAATACACAGTTGGCCATCCGCCATATTCAGATCTCCCACCGCAAGATGTAGAAATTACGTACAATCAACACCAAGTGAAAAGAGCCTGAAGAATACAGACAAACAGTGTAATACCATTTATGGTCCGTCGAAAATTAATAGATGCTGTTGTAAGTGTCTGGACTTTGAAAATTTTGTGTACTTTGTAATCTATGATGACTTCGATCTTTCAAAGTAAAACTGCACATTCTTTCTTCTGCTCAAATTTATAAATTGGCTTTAGATCACTAAGGTGTGGGTGATATTGGTGCAATTCAGGTTCTAGTTTTGGTACAGTATGATCATACCCTTAACAAATTCACTTGCCTGCATATTTTGTATTATTTTTACTGCTATTCTAAAACACTTACCTTGGTTTTCTAGCTTAAATACGTTCGATTTAATGCTCTCTATCCAAACCCCAAAATTTAATGCATTTTGGCAGCTCACCACCAGGGCTCCAGTGGCTGTGCTACACAAGTGGCTGTGCCACAACCCTTTCTCTTTCGTTAAGACACCGTGCAAGTAACGCATATTATTTTTACTCGCTTCATTGGCACCTGCTAATTTGCTTGGCTCTCTAATGTCCGCATCATGTATGCTGTGCTGTCCGCACCTTACCCCGGGTGACCGGCAATACACACGCCATCGTGGCTGGCCTTTTAACTTTCGTACTAACGGTGTGAAGTTTGTGTGACACACTCTGAACAGGAGGTTATTGCTTCTTACTATCTGTAAAATACTTCCTTTCAGTAATATATGCTAAAATTGGTTATTTTATGCTTTACATTGCCAAATTCAATTAATTTAATTACTTGTCCAATAATCTAGTACTATCTAGCTACCAAAGGGGCACTGCTTCGCATTCCTTTTTAATGCAAGCAGTGCTGCCATCTTGTCACATAGTTTTGGGCACGAATGTGTTCATGTTGTGCCAGTTATGCTCACTTCATTTTCTTTTATTTTAACATTGATAACATGAATTCCAAGGAATTTGAGAAGTTAATTGCTTCTTGAGACTTTCCAGACTGCACACACTTAAAAACTCTTAACGATATCCGTCCAGCATGCCTTTAATGAAAGTCGTGTAATTTTACATCTGTCAAATGTGCCTGCCATTTGTTTACTTCACGATGAGGCCACTGTTACCAAAGTGCTTTACACCTAAAAAAAAAGTTAAACTAAAAACGAGACCAACGCAGCAAATCTGCTTCATTACAAAGCGTCTTCGAATAAGTGTCCTAGTAAATCCGCGAAAACTTCGATCGATGTTCGTTTGGAAAAGTTGCTTAATGACCCTCCGGCCGAGCTTCTGTACATTTTTCTCGAGAACGCTAGTAACGATGATACCCGCGGCAATGTCGCCACTGCCATGCACTCACCAGTAGAAGATTACTCTTCCACGGTTGAAACTTTGAACTTTAAACCGAGTGATTTGGGTTTCGTCAGGTCGGAAATTCACCGATGCTAGTACGAATGTTAAATTTGATGTCGTGGAAGCCCATTTATCCCAAGCCATGTCGAATAGAATTGACAGCCTCTTTAATGCCTTCGAACAGCTTTTTTTTTTTAAATTGCGGCTCTCTTTCCTAAGCCAGATTGGGGAACTCGTTCCGGCAACATGGTGACAGCACCAACTGCGCCGTCTACCGACGGGAAACTGAAGTGTTTTCCGGCCAAGTCGCGTAAAAGCAAGGAGCCTCCTTGTTCTCGTACAGGTTTAAACTCTAAAAGGATAAGTGTTTCTAAATCTAGTGATAGTAAAAGTGTTACAAAAGTAGATAAAAAGGAAAAGAGTGGTTTTGTTGTTAAGAAAATATATGATAAGATTAAGGATAGTGATGACAAAGTCAACAAATGTGTCAACAAAGGAAAAGATGGTAAAAATGAAAAATGTATGATAAAGCACGATCATTCAAAGCCTCTGCTTTGTAATCACATTTTGTGTCCTCCCCCAACATTCTTGGAAGTTGGACGAGTTTGCACAGCTTCAGTTGTCAGTGCAGCAGTGGTACCTGATATGGTATCTGTACGGGAGCAAAAAAGTAGTCGTCCGTCTTTAGATTAGCCGCTGCACAGAGATGATGCCGACGAAAGTAGGCCTAAAACGATCAAGTTACCTCCTCAGGTTGACAAATGTGCTAAAAAGGTGCCGCCGTGCCATGGACAAACGCATGAACAGTAGCAAACAGGCCATATAAATTTTTCAAGGACGTTCCTTGGCAATGTCACCAAACGTCACTTTGAGGAAATTAACCCAATGGTAAAGGAATTTCTCAAAAAAACAAAGTTTGGTCGCCGGGGTCTCCAGACTCTTCGATCCTCCTACAGACGCCTTTGCCAGGCATTGCACTGATGCCTTGTTCAACGTTGTTGAAGACCATTTTTAGCAATCCAGTCCGATCGTTTGACCATCACCTTGATGTGCTAGTTCAAGATGTTGGCCCTCCTTTTGGTTCTGACACTGAGAGTTTCCGACGATGTCAACGACACTACAGTGCCTCCATCTAGTGGCGGGACAGAAAAACTCCCCATTCCTTGCGCGACGCATTTATGGAAATTCCGTCTACAGTCTCTCTTCCAATTCCAACATAAAAATTATGCATTTGCAAAAAACCACGGCCAAACAAAAAAAATAAGATCAAAAGGAAAATAGAACAAAAGACCTAAGAATAAAATTGTGAAACTAGCGACCAAATGTGTGAATTGTTGAAAAAGTGTTGTGAACTCGCCTGAGAAAAGTGCTTCGTATACAGTAAGTGACTGTAGTGAATTTAAAACCAAAACTGTACTGTCATAATGAGTTGCCCTTCTGTAATCACGAAGTGTCCTCCACCTCTTCCCGTACGCTGGTGGGGTCAGGTAAGCACCAATAGTCGGAAATACATCGACATTCTGACAAGGTGTCTGAAAGGGAGCACAAAAGTAGCCATCCGTCTTTCAACCCTATGTTGAAGGGGATGATATTGGTGATTCATGGCCAGTTACGACCAAATCTGATTCAAAATCAGATGAAGTGCTTTAAAGGCATCGCCCTCACATGAGCGCTAGCCAAAATTTGGCCCTGTTATTCCTTGCGACCTATCCCGAAAAATAAGTGCGATGATGAAAAACGATAAGTGGAAGAAGAGACATTGTTTCGCAAAACTTCATTAAAGGTAGCTGTCGGCCCTGATGTCCCCGACATCGGCGAGGTCATCAAGAATAAGTGCACAGTGGGGATAGTGAAGGAACATGTAGTTGACATAAATCTCTCAAACGTCAGCATGGCAGATGTCCCCGAGGTGGCTTAGGACAAAAAAAAAATCTTAAGATTGACGACATCGCCGTCATTGCCGAAGTCGCTTAGGATAAAAGCAAAAAGCAAAAGCTTCTCAAGCTTGAAGGCATCGTCAAAGTCGTTTAAAAAAAGACCTCAAAAGAAACTTGCTGGCGTTGCCGAAATTGATAGAGCTGCAGCGGCTTTCCAAGCACAAACACAATGAAAAGAAGACAACATCCACAAAGAATTGTTCAACCTTTGCAGACACAGTGGATATCTATGAGAAGACATGGGAAATGCGACTCATTTTCTGGAACTAATGCATAAAAAGTTCGAACTTTTAAGTTGAAAGCAAACGAAAAGATAAGTTTCAACTTTGTCACTTAGGTAAGTTCAAAATTTGAACCGAAAAGTTTAATGTGAAAGGATATTAAACGGTAAAGTGAAAACCTACCCTTTCCACTTTCAGATAATCAGCGAATTGAATTCTGGAGTTAAATAAAAATTGTTTATAATGTAAAGTCGTAACGAAAAGCATGACAGTTGACATCATGAGGGAAACGGGGAGGAAGACACCTCACCTCCCCCTTATGAAACTCTTCCACACTGTAATAAATAGGAAGACCGTCCATTCTTTAATGTTGCCCCTCGTAGGGGCGAGAAACAAACACCCAACTCAAATAATAATTGTTTCCCATTACCGGTAACAAGACGAATTCCTCCACAGCATTGGGACGTTGAAGTTAAAAAAAAAAAAGAGGGTGAGGAAGGAATTAAGTGAGATGGGTATTAAAAAACTAGGTTGAGACTACAACGATTCCTCCAAAACTTCTTGGCCTTGTTTCGAAGTTGCCTTCAAGAAACTTTTTCCTCAATGACACTAACGTCACAGGAGTGAACAAAAACTGATCTGTTTCTCTTGCTTCAGAAACAACCCCATCCTCGACAGCAAGTTTATCGCCTGGTTGATACTAGTGCTTTACTTGAACTTTGCTACTATTTCCAAGGTGGAACTGTATTTGTTGCTGGAAAGCGATCGCTTCCACCCTATGAACCATTGCTCCCAGCTTTTATCCTCCACCTTTCACAAAAAATTGCCTTCATTCTAGCCCTCGTGTTGCCATCAAGACAAAGAATTGGCAACTTTCTCAAGAGAAGACGACCATCTCCACTTCTGCAAGGGTTAGACTTCACTAACTCTGACGTTCCCTGCACTATCAGAATTAAGAATTCAAAACCCAATGTGGCTCCTAACCAAATAACTGTGAAAGCTTTAGACAAAATGGTTGATCCAGAAGGGACGGAAAAAATACAATGTCCAGTCAGTGCATTCCGTTACAATTTAGACTGGACAGAAATTCGAACAAAGCAACAACCAAACTCGGAAAGAAAAGTGCCACTTAACCTATTCTTTTTCGTGTGGATATGCCAAGTAAGGTGCAGACTCACGAACGAACGAACGAACGAAACGCCTTTATTTGCCACTATATAAGAAACACTAGTGGATCTAGAGGTGGAAAGTAGTTAAAAAAAAACAAATTGTTGCCGGCAGTCCTATGGGACAATAATTCACCTAGGGACTGCCTAAAAAGAATAAAGCCTTGGTAAGGGTGGATAAAATTATTCTTTACTGCCTTGTTTTAAAAGTATTTTGAGTGAAATATTTAGCACCAGGTTCATGATATGTCCACCAATAGGACAAAGTCGGCACATACTGAAGGTTAATATTTTACAGATAGTAAGAAACGAAAATTTTAACACTGCTTAAAATTATTTTTTACTATTCTAAAATACTTACCTTCAGTAGAACCCACCCTACCTCCTGCTTTGCAGAACCCAGTGGTTCCCCATGTGGAACTTGTGGTTCAAAGCGATATGATGAAATTACCGGTATGCTCATTATATAAATGCGAGCGCAGTGGCCCTAGCGGGTGATTAGCTAAACTTATCTATATAAGATTCAAATAATATTTTAATTATTTTTGAAGTTATTTTGGGCATTAAATAGCAAAAATAAGTTATTTTAGCACATACTGAAGGAATGCGCAGCAGCGCCCCTGACGGGAACTAGGTAGTAATTAGATAATTTGAGCAATTAAAAGCATAAAATAAGCGATTTTAGCTCATATTACTGAAGGTAAGTATTTTAGGATAGTAAATATTAATTTTAAAACACTGTTAAAATTCCATTTTAATATATTGTGGGCTGTTAATTAAGCTTTTGTTTTATTTATTTTATGCAGCAAGTGAAAACTTTGAAAGATGCTCTTGCTCACACTACAGAAGCACACGATGAATTGGCTAGTGAATTGGAGGTCCTCCGGCATGCGTCTTCATCTGCTGATTTGACAAGTCATATTAAATTCCTTGAAGATCAGCTGGAATCTCGTTCCCATGAGCTGGAAAGCTTGCATGTTTCACAAAACCTGATGCAAGAATTGAGGGGTCAAGTATGTGATCTGTTTATTTGGGCTGACATAAAAAATAGAAATTAATTTGTTATGACATGTTCCGTTCTTTTGTGGTGTCTATATTTAAATGGTTGCCCCAGATTTATTAGAGGCGGACATAAATTTTCTATAGAGCTGGAAGCAATTTCTTAGGTAAGACTGTTAGTGGTTGGGGGAAGGGTCTGAAAATTTGTAAAAATATTTGTTATTGGTCACATTAATATGTATAAAGTCCATAATTTCAGAATTAAAAGAAAAAAATGTAAATTCCTACGTTAATTTAAAGTTCATTCCCTCTTATTCTACGCTTTTTCCAGAGGTGGGCTGTCCCAGGGTCCCAAATGGGACCCGTTCCCCAGACCTGTGGCGCCCCTCCCTCTTATCAGCCAGCTTCAGCTTCCCAATCCGTAAAAAAAAAGTGTCTGTAAAAAAATTCTGATTTTGACGAGTTGTATAATTTTTAGAATCTAAATTGAATTCTCAAATCTGTACAGCAATGGAGTACTCGTTTGCAGGCAGATATAATATAACGTTCTCATCAAACGGTTTTTATTTCACCTCGTCGGGCGTAAACCGTGACCATATTGCTACGCCCACGCAACACAGCCATGACTTGTCTGCTGCTGCTGCTGCTGTTAGAAGCGTATTTTGTATGAACTGAACATGCGTACCGCAGCCTACACAAATCTTTTCATCACGTATCAGTTTTGCTAACTTGCCTTTCAAACGTAGCTTACTTGAGGGAGATCATTTAGCAAACTAAAAATAATAAAAAGCCGGTTGCGAGCATCTCTTTAACAGGAACATTTGCATGCTTTTATGCTGATGTCTGTAGAAAGAAATTTTTGCTGATAGGTTCGCCGTTTAGCTCAGTCTTCAAAAATACTGAAACGCATGCTTTTTGTATGAGAGAACAACTCGGTGATGTTAGTAATTATGATGATGGTCCATTATTCAATGATTATTTCACAGTTACATTGAATTAAGAATGATTAAAATGAATAGTAGTTAGCACTGGTTGTCATAAAGTTATGGGGGGGGGGGGAGAAGTCGTATCATGTGGTGATGTGATGTGAAGCTACCAGGAAATCCCTTTAAAATACTGAAAAACTGGAAGTCCAAAAAACCTGAACCACGTTTGGTAGGGGAGCCTATCACCGTGGGGTATGGAGTGCTTCCCCCTGGAGTTCCGGGACTTGCGCCTTTTGGCTGCCAGTCCGCCTCTGGCTTTTCCCCCAACTTCTGATACAGTTTGCTGATAATCATAATTTTTAGAGTTATGTTCCTTTTTCTCCAAAACTTGGTCTTAATGTTATGATTTTTTGCAGAGGTATTTCCGTATAGGGATGAGAATCATCAGAGTTTTTACTCTGCAATTGACCCCTGTTGATGTTACATTTGTACACATTGCTGGTGTTTGATACTTTTTTCTTAAATGTATTCTCATATAGTAATTCTGGTGAGGATGGTTAGAAAGACTGTAGATTTAGTAACTACGTTTAGAAAGACTTTGTTGTTTTAGTAACTATTTCACTGGTTGTGCATTATTAATTAAATTGCTATGAAAGTTTTTTCCCCTGCTAAACTAAACACCAAAATTTTGTAATTATGCTGCCGTTTCTTTAAGATGATTGATTTTAACAAAAAAAAATGTTTATAGGTGCACTGTTCTAATAACAACGAACATGAAAACCATGTTAACTCTCATATTGATTCCACATTTGAAACTTAAAACCGTCGTAGCATAACGAAGTTGTTTATATAAAACGAAAGTATTTAGCCAATGACATGTTTACACCACGACACGAAACAATAACATGACTGCGTTTAATATTATCGACATTCCCAGTTTGCTATGGTAACCTGAACTATCTACCCCGTGTTGCATAAATGAATAGGTCTACCCTCTAACACAATTCTCTACAGTTGCCACGTACGAAATTGAAACAGCAGCTAAAAATTAGGCCTGTAATTTCTGAGCCGCTTAGAATTGTTTAAATTCTATCGTCACACGCAAGCCAACATCTTTTGACCTGGTCAGTAATTTTAAATTAGTGATCGCTGTTGCAATATGTGACAGAGGTCTGCGCCATTGTCATCAAAGACGGTGTACGTAAAGTTTTAATACCAGAAGTGACGTCGTCAACCTTTTGAATCGTTTGATTATTGGTAAAAATTATCGTTACTGATGCCTGTTTGGCTTGCAGTTAAATGCGGTTTTATTATTAATATTTGTAATCTAGGAAAGTACTCCGGAATAATTATAAGCAATGTAAGAATTATTAGCGGAGCCACGCTGTGTACCAGCTCAATCAGCGGCAGCTAACGTGACATTTTATTTTTAACCGGCAGCGATGGTGCACATCTTTAGTATGTGATGCGGAAAGAGTCTGCAAATAACGAAACAGAAACTAAATGTGAGAAAGTAGGCAAACAAAAGCTGTTTAAAGTCAATATGATAACGTACGTACTACGTAGATTAGGCCTACTGAAAAAAAGGCTAAATTTCTGTTCACCCCACCTACGATAGGCCCAAAGCTTGCTTCACAATTTATGTTATGGTTTTGTCGTTAGTGTGTTCACTTTAGCAATATGGCTGATGTAGTATTTTCTTGTATCTAGCAGTATTAAAAGAAAAAGAAAATAAATAAATAAATCTCTTCATTTTGTTTAGAAATTCAAAGTATGAAACCTCACGCACTTCTCACTTTGTTTATTTTCCTCTTTTTTTTCTCTCAGATTCAAAGTATCGAAAGCAAAGTAGAAAAGAAAACGAGAGATCTTGAGGCCTTACAGCTGTCGGTATCTTCGGTGAGCTCTCCATCAAGTGAAGAATTGTCTTTGCGTGATCAACTGGAAGCCATGCGTTCAATGAACAGTGACTACCAAGACACCTCGGAAGGCCCAATGTACTTCGATGATGTACGTCGCTTGGAAGAGAAAATTGATGCATTGGGTCGTGCTGAGGAAGCTGCTATTAAGAAGACACGAGATTTGGAAATGTCTTTAAGGAAGCAGAAACATTTAGAAGAGGTAAAATACTTAGATAATCTGCAATGTGTGCCCATAATAGTGTTTCGCATCTTTTCAGTCCGTGTGGACTGATTTCCAGTGTTTACTTGAAATTAAACTATAGTTTCTGCTTTTTAGCTTGCTGAAACCAGTTTGGTTTTGTGTTTGTTAGATTTCCAGTGTGTCAAAAAGTCTTGACGAAATATGGGCAACCGGCGTTTACAGTGGTTTAAATACGACATGAGCCCAGGAAAATACGCAAAACCACCAAGATGAACACTTCTACACCACGAGCCACAGCTGTTTGCCGTGATGTCATCATGAGTTAGCGTATTACGAACGAGAATAGCGAATCTTCGGCTGTCCGAGTGGACTAGCCCAGTCATGTGATACGCGTGTCACGGCAAACAGCCTTGGCGCATGGTTTAATGTTCACTTAAATTTTCAGTAAAGCTTGCTACTACTAAGTGAACATTAGAAGTGTTCATAGTGCTGGTTTTTATGCATTACGTACCTGGACTCAAAAAATCTTGACTTCGTTTATTTTGATTGTTTACATGTGTATTTCAACGGTAGTTGACAATTGCAACACTAAAAATGAACTCGCACAATCTCACAAGGAAATTAGTCCAGATTTCCGCAAATTTTCAAAAGTTTGTGTGGAGGAGGATGAAATACATCTCCCAGCTGTCTTCCTCAGGCACTATTTTGGGCAGTTTCCAGTGTTTCGGCTCACATCAGTCTGGTTGTTTACTTTCGAATCGCGTGGTGGCCGGGCGGTAGCCGTGGCCTTCGATGTTAGTCAGGCGGTGGCCACGGCCTTGGCCTTCATTGTTTGTCGTACCGTTTCCATTCGGTTGCAAGGCTAATGTCGAGGTCAGCTCTCATGAGGTATTGGAGTAGAGGTGTGGAAGGTGCCAGTACGTTCATGAGATCGTACCGTAGTTTCTTACTACCTGCAAATACTTACTTCAGTAATTATGCTTAAAATCATCATTTTACGCTATCACTGCTCATTTATCAACTAAAAAACTCCCTTTTTTAGCTTGTATCCAAACTTTCTCTCCTCTCCCGCCAGGGGCGCTGCTACTCCTAACTAGGAGGCCGCCATCTTGTTTGTTCCCCTCATCACATTTTGAGCACGTTGTTAGGGTAGGACGTGTTTGGCATCGCTGCCTTTGTTTTCTTGTTTGGAAGCAAAGTTATCAACTTTTCTGGGCAGAATTATGACCACGATAGAAGAATCAAACGATCTATTACGTGGGAGACTCAATTCGAAGAAATTTGATGCGTGTAGCTGCAAGAAACAGTCAAGAGATTTTCACCCTCTTTGCCGTGAGTGCAGGCCCTGAAACTTCGTCACCAAAGTATGTGAACTGTGCGATTTGCATCATCGTTCAACTATGAAGGACATTTTGCATACGTGGAAGAAATCGGATCAGAAAGCAGATCAAAGGGCCAGGGCAGCAACGGCAGGTTTGGTTGATGACGAAACGGCTGCAGCTTGTCAACCAGAGGGAGAAAATAAGATGGCGTCAACAAACGAAAATGACTTTGCTGAAGTTCACGAAAGTGTGGTGGTGTGGGATGATGCAAAGTTGTTTGATGATGGAGTAGGACAGGTGCCGTTCTCAATTGAAGAGTTGCTGGCGTTGATGCAGACCACAGCCAACGTAATTTTTGATGCGAAAGCCACTTGTGTGGAGCAACGAATTACGAAAAAAAAAAAAAAAAAAGTTCGGCGCCCTAATGGCTGATAGGCTTCACTTGTTGCAACCATTGTTAGCCAAAGAAGAAGAAAAATCATTGGATATTAGGAACAAGTTGAGTGGAAGTTAGGAACCGATGTGTCTATTGTGACGGACATCAAGTCGTGTCTGCGATGCAGTCGCCAGCTATGCAGGCCCCGTGCCGTCAGGAGGCGCCACGTGTCGGAGATGTTAAGACTGCGTCTAGATCAAGTCCGGCGGCTGTAGTGAAGAGCTCGGCGAAGAAAAGAAAATCGCGGGTCAGGAAATGACAGTACTCAAATGGCCGCTCCCGGTGTGGGAAATAGCGGTTCGTATGAGCACTTCAGCGAAAAATCACGCAAAACTGTAGGAGTAGTAAAGTCCAGTGAGGACAAATTTACGAAACTACTGGACATAATGAGTTGGTTTATGGCGTCAAACACCAGAAGAGCGTGAGCGTTTAATTTTTAAAAGAGTACCATTTAAAAAAAAAAAACCACCTGTATCGTTCCTGCCGTAAATCTCCGAGAAAAGGAGTAGGTTATAGGAACGATAGCACTAGTAAATAGCTATCTCTTCCCAGCCGTAAATCACCGAGAAAAGGTGTAGGTCGTAGGAACGAGAACGCTGGTAAATAGCTATATCGTCCCTGCCGTAAATCTCCGAGAAAAGGAGTAGGTAATAGGAACGAAAACACTAGTGAATGGGTTTCTCTTCCCAGCCGTAAATCACCGGGAAAAGGTGTAGGTCATGGGATTGAGACCAAGATGTATGCGTCTGTCGCCGGACTGTAGGTTGGCATGGGACACACCCTCGCGTCAAAAGTGTCGGGTCGTGTCGCCATCGTGTCGTGTCGTGTCGCCATCGTGTCGTGTCATGTCGCCATGGTGTCGCGTCATGTCGCCATCGTGTCGTGTCGTGTCGCCATCGTGTCGTGTCGTGTCGCCATCGTGTCGCCTGTACAAACATCGTTCTTGTTGCCAGTGGTATGAGGTTAGTAAAATGGGGCTTTAGGAAGGTTCCCCCCCCCCCCACTAACCCCAACGACCCTATGCTCAGGGGATTATGGTTCAAAACTTGGGTCTGTTGCACACCTGTCATGTTCTAAGCCTCTGCCACCGCATGATCCGAAGAAGACACACATGTTTCTTACTACCTGCAAATACTGATGCATACACATATGTTTTTCAAATCGGTCGGAAAATGCGCCCCGAATAAGAAGGGTTTCGGACCTACAAGGAAGCCGAATACGTAACTGAACTGTGTAGTATCAAGTTGGATTCGGTTCTCCAGACACCCCTCGTTCATTTAAACTCCTACTCAGCAATTGAAGAGGACGAGGTCATGTTGAGAGCAAGCTCTCAAGTAGGGCTTATTACTCGGCATCAGCTCCAGCTTTGAAGGCGATGGCATTGGTCAACCCGGAGCTCATGGAAAATAAAACAATTAGGGAATGTATGCATCTTCTTAAGCGAGCGTCTTCATGCCACAAAGATAGTTTAAGTTGGCAATGCCGTCTACTCATGAACAATGTCTTTCCTCGAATCTGCAACTGGGTTCCCGGCGGATGTAGTGGGCAAGTTGAGACTTTTGCCAGTTCAGGGTTCTGGAGACTTGCTTAATGGACAGTTACTTGTATTGGCCCCAGAACTCAAAGAAAAGGTTCGACCTGCCCAAACATTGGTCAGCACGAACCATGGAAGCTATCGAAGCAAGCCTATGTATGCAAAGATCCAACACCCAGCATCCGGACATTGGAATGATCCATATGGGGGAAAGAGTAGCAGCAAAAAGCCAGCGGACAAGTCAAAGGATCGTTCGCCCTTTCGTGACCATCCCCCTCCTTGTCACGCGGGAAAGGACCAGAGAGTTACCAGCGTGGCCGAGGATCGTTCCGGGGAAGAGGTAAAAGACCTCCACGTCAGTGACTGGCCATGGTCAGGGCGCCCCCCCCCCCCCCATTCACCGTCAGGTGGGGGGGGGGGAGGATTGCCAGACATCTTGGACATTGGAAGAGGATTGCGTCGGACCCCTTCGTCATCCGAGCTCTGGAGGAGGGATACACACCGCTATTCGTCACCAGGCTTGTAACTAGAGACTGGCTGGTAGGACGTTCCGAAATCCCAGAACTTATCAAGGGAGTCAATTTGCTGGTTGTGAAGGGGGCAGTACAGGTTTTTGGAGTCCAGCAAGGGCGATTCCGAACGGAAGGAGGATCGCGAGTTCTTTCAATCTTCGGAAACTCAATCAACACCTCGCAAAGGAACATTTCCAGATGGAATCGATCGAATCAATTCGAGACTCACTCCAGCACGAAGAGTATACCATTTCTATCGACCTCGAGGATGCGTATCTGCACGTTCCCCTCAATCCCCTCGACATCTGTTCCGCCTTGTGGCGGGGGGAAAATCGTCCCAATGGAAATCTCTTCCCTTCGGCTTAGCGACGGCTCCATACGGGTTTACCCGGATGCGGAAACCTGTGCTTGCATACCGCACCTACATCACATCAAAGCTCACGCCTATTTGGAAGATTGGCTGGTTCGAAACAAGGACGGTTTTCTTTTGACCCAGCAGTGGGAAATGTGCAGCTCCTGGTTTTCACATTTGGGTCTTGGTATAAACCTCAAGAAGTCCAGACCAGTTCCAAGCACTTGTTTTGTGTTCCTGGGTGCAATGTTCAACACTGTAAAAATGGTGGTAAAACCAACACTGGAGAGGTTCGTCAAGACGAGAACGTCGGTGAAGACATTCGTCAGAAGGACCAAGGTAACGGCGAGGGAGTTGGCATCGCTCATTGGACTCTTGGACTCCAATGCCAGACTTGTACCCTTAGGCCACTGGCGGCCACTGGTTCAGAAGACAGCGGGGCAGCCGCGGAACAGATGGGTGGACATCATTCCGCTACGAGACCTCCCGAGGCAGAGCTGGTCGTGGTGGACGGCGAAGGGAAACCTTCAAGTTGGAGTGCCCATTCACGAGCCCGTTCCGGAGTTGCTCCTATTTTCAGACGCCGCCCTGTCAGGTTGGGGCGCTCACCTTGCCGGGGAAACTGCATCAGGCATTTGGAGCGAAGAAGAGAAGGTCCTGCACGTCAACGTCCTGGAGCTCAGAGCAGTTTGGAGAGCCCTCCTTGCCTGGAAGCTAAGGCTGAGGGGTCAGGCAATGGGCATCATGCCACGGCTGTTGCGTATGTGAAGAAAGGTGCAGGCGCACATTCGAAATCTCTTATGGAAGAAACCTCCAGCCTGTTCGAGATCTGCATGCGGTACGAAATCTCACCGGTTCCCCGCCACATAGCAGGAAGGCTCAACGTGTGGGCGGAAGAGTTGTCCCGGGGTTCACAGGTGCTGTCTACGGAATGGATGTTGGACCGCACCGCAGGGTTGGAAGCCCTGTTTCGTCAGTGGGGAACCCCGTAGGTGGATCTGTTTGCACTACAACAATCAGCTCTCATGTTTTGTGTCCCCGTTCCCGGATGGAGGGCCTGGGCAACGGACACACTGTCAATCAGCTAGGAAGGTCTAAATGCGTACCTTCTGTGGAAAATGATCAACAAGTTGAGAGTGGCCAAAGGGAAATTCATCCTAGTAGTCACCTGTTGGCCAGCGCCTCCATGGTTCCCAGAGTTGATGGAGCTGGAAAAGACGGATCCAATCCTTTGCCAATCACCAGCATCGGGGGAGGACCCTGCACCAAAACCCTTCCATGCTGAATCTTCAAGGGTGGAAACTCTAAGGAAGAATTTGGTGAGGGAGGGATTTAAGACGGAAGTGGCATCCAGGATTACGAAGTGTTTGAGGGAGTCCTCGCAACGTAACTACAATGCAAAATGGAAAAAGTGGTTCGAGTGGTGTGTAAAGTCGGACTGCGACCCATGCAACCAGGACCTACGAATGCTGACAGCTTTCTTTGAAGAGCTTTTTGTCAAAGGTTGTCCCCAAGGGCTATCGTTCGTGTTGACATGCGTTGGGGATCCAAAGACTGTTTTCCAATGTGGTGGTTTCCAAACAGATGACAGCCTTTGAAAGTGGGAGACCAAGACAAACGAAATTGTTCCCCACATGGAATCTGCCGTTGGGGCTGCAAAGTCTAATGGGCGCCCCATATGAGCCAGCTAGAAATGCGTCCATTCTATCTCTATCCCAGGAGACTGTATTCCTAGTCGCTTTAGCCTCGGCAGCACGCCAAAGTGAGTTGGCAGCCTTCACCAGGGATGAGGGTCATATTAGTTTTGCCAAAGACTGGTCGGACTGGTCTGACTGGTCGGAGGTATTTTTGACGTTTTCGGCCCATGTCAGAGCAAAAAATTGCAAACCGGGAACGACATCAAAGCCTGTTCGAATTAAGGCTCTAAAAGAGTGTGGACAAACACGAAAAGAGCTATGCGGTGCGGTTCTACCTATCCAAAACAGAAAATAAGAAGGAGAACTGCAATTTCATAACAAGCCAACTCCACTGTTTTTTGATGTGGACTCAAACAGTGGTGAAATTATAGATAAGGGCGTGCCTAGGATCTGGGCCGTGATTAAAAGAGCATACTTGAACGGACAGGATCACGGGGATCTCCCCGCTATAGTTAGAGCACACGAGCTTCGCGCATTAGCCGCATCATGGGCGTTGGGATGAGGTGATCACAGTGTGCTCATGGAATAGCAGTACCACCTTCATCAAACACTACCGGATGGGGTCACCCTTAGTGTAGACTGGGGACGCCCGGACGGAGGCACACACTGGTGAATGAACTATAGTGCTGACTCAGACTGAGGGAGTCACCTCGAGTGTATACTAGGGACACCCAGTCAACTAAGCACGCCAGTGAAGTAACTGGAAGAGGAGACGAGACCAACTGTGTAGAAGTGGTAAGTTGACTTATTCCATGTTAAAACAGTAGTAGGCAAGCTCTCCCGGGTTCAGTGAGGTTTTTCCCCACCGCCTGAATGACAAATTCAGCATAATTACTGAAGTAAGTATTTGCAGGTAGTAAGAAACGATAATTTTAAAA
>JAHWFP010249756.1:0-13953 GCA_023313725.1 Lithobius niger
TGCTACAAGATTTCAATGCATGACGTTGTTGTGTGCAGATTAGTATTAGAGTATGGAGATGTTGTGCGCGCGATAGCATGGGCTAACTCTTCCTAATGCTAGAAGATTTCAATACATGACGTTGTTGTGTGCAGATTAGTATTGGAGTATGGAGTTGTTGTGCTCACGCTACCATGGGGATGACCCAATGCTACAAGATTTCAATTCATGACGCTGCTGTGTGCAGATTAGTATTGGAGTATGGAGTTGTTGTGCGCGGGGCTAGCATGGCCTAACTCTTCCCAACGTTATTCCATTTAGTATGACCATGAAAGAGAAAGCTTTTGACGGTTCATTTGCTCGATAGTTAGTAACACTTTCAATGTTAAAATACTTTCAACACTTTGAAGTCCTGAAAGAGAAAGCTTTTGGTGGTTCATTTGAGCGATAGTTATGTCTTGTTTGCAATATCAGTTTTGGTGATCGTGATATAAGGGTTTTTTTGATACCGACTTGGGCGGTGGTTACCTCTATGGGAGTTTGTTTTTGAGAATGGTATTATGGAGGTTTTAGAAGCCGACGGGAAGGTTTTGCAGGAAAGGTTTTTTGCATGTTTGGTGATCGTGATATAAGGGGGTTTTTCTTACCCCCTCATTTTAGCGGCGGTCACCTACTATTCTCTATGGGAGAGTTTGACAGTTTGTTTTCGAGAATGGTCATTATGACGAAAAAGTCTCTTTGGTCGAAGGGTCTTCGCACGAAAGGGGTATAGAGCGAGGGGAAGAGTTAGTTCTCCTTTTTTTATCACAGGTTTCTACCAAAGGTAGATCTGCGGAGAAGGGAAACCTCTTTTGGAGATAACCCTCTCAACGCGCGCGCGCGAAAAGGACGTTGGCTCAGAGTTCCCAGGCTCCTAGTCGAACCACACTTTTCTCCGCTCTTCCTACGGGAGGACCGTGTAGGATTGAGGAAGATGACAGTGTCCTTACGTGGTTCTTTGTTTTTTTTTTCATATTTTATTACAAACTGTATGTAAGTTGGAGTTTTATATCCTCCAACAAAAAAACATACAGCTGGAGTAAGGCCCCAGAACTAGGACAAAAAGCTGGAGTGAGGCTCCAGAACTATAAGTCATTATACAATATTATGGGTACAAAAGCTGGAGTGAGGCTCCAGAACTAAACCCGTTACACAATAACTAAAAAAAAACTCGTCACAAAAGCTGGAAGTTAGGCTCCAGAACTGAATAGGCGTTATATAATATTACGCTTTACCCGTCACAAAAGCTGGAGTAATGCTCCAGAAACTAGATTACAGTTATATAATGGTAAAGAAGAAAAAAAAGACTTCCCCGACTAACACTTCTCTCTCTCTCTTCCCCCAGCGAGTAAGGCTTTACACGTCTGTTGGCAGTTGGCGTCGACGAAAGGCTCAGTCGTGTTCAATTTGAAATGTTTCTTTACGAATCTAACGACTCGTCGGTCATTAGCGTCTTTCGTCATGTGATTCAACTTATCTAGAACGCGGTTCATGGACAGTCCGTTCGCCTTATGGTATAGAAAGTAGAGACAATACTGTCCGCATACGACGCTGCAAGGCCCCTGCAAGCTCGTGAGGTTGTAACGTTTGAACATAGAGTTTTTCTTGAGAAAACGCAAAATGTGAATGTTTCGTGGTTTTAACCCGTAACTGTCGAAATAGTCCACGCTCGCTGTCCTTCTGTCGAAATAGACGGCGACCCAGTGACTGCCAGGTTTCGTCGCAGGGTCCAGATTGATGATGTAAGCTTCTCGGGTGGGTGTCTCGGGCAACTGGTCGGAAGCGTACACACCCCCGAAACGAGGGCCGAGCTTGCTGTGTCGTCTGGCCGCACTTCTCAGTTCGTGCGTCTGCATGGTTTTTCTCTCAGTGTTCGTACAGCACGTTCTTGGACTGGTCAATCTCGAGAACGGTTTGATGGACCATGTACATCACCAGGTTGACGGTTTCGACGAGCGCTTGCTTGAACGTCACGTCGACTCTGAGAGCTCCCTGCTTAATAAGGTTGTGGTGGCACTGTCCCTGGCTTTTGTCGGAGGTCAAGTCGAAGGCGTACAGACAATTGCCCAGAGGATAGTCGGCGTATGGGAGACGAGGCGCCGAGTCGGAAGTGAGTTTGTCGAGTGCCTGGAAGAGGGAATAATAGTTTCTCACGTACAAGTCGTCGGTATAATCGGGTTTGTAGGGAATGGCCGGAATCGTTCTTCCATCCACTTGCAAGGTGAGGTAGTTGACGTTATAGTGGTGGAAATTAAACGGGTTTGCGCCGTAAGCACCGTTGAAAGCATTGTTCGAGACAAAACCCAGCAGGCAGAACGAGGGTAGGTTTCCGAGCACGACGTTGTCGAGATTGCCTTGTCTCGATCCGGCCGGAATGGTGAAAGTCTTAACCTCCACTCGGCGGATGGGGTACTTGACGGTATTGGTCTTGAGGGCCTCCGCGAAGCCGATGAGTACCGAGGGCGATGGTACGACTCGTCGAACGTAGAGGACGGCACTCGTGATGTTGACGCGATAGTCGGCCCCAACTTCCGTACTCATCAGGCAGAAGGCATCCTTGCTTCTGGTGAGTTTCAGCCTCAGGTCGACGTTGTTGAGTAGCAGTCGATCCTGCTGGAAGAGGTCGCAATGGGGCCTGCCGTAGAGATCGACCACCTTGCTGGTTTTGACTCGCCCATTGCGGTATTTGAACCCGAGGTTCTTCCCAGCGTCCGAGATGTCGGCCTCGTCGAAGGATCCGGGGGTGTCCTTCTTCCACAGTTGGCTCGAAAGATGACTGTTTTCACCGTCACCGCCATAAGTCAACAGAGTCTCGAGGTAGCTACGGTAGGCGTACCCGTTGTCGGAATTGGATATTTGTTTGCCACTCACTTCGCAATCGCACTGGGAAAATAGAGAGTGTAGGAGTAGATTCACGGGAGCTACGGCATTAGCAGCGGTCAATGTCGTCGATGTCCCCTTGACAACCTTACATCGGATGTGGAGATAAGACTGGCTCAGGTCCAGCAGGCAGTCGGCGGCACCGGGCACTACGAACTCGATGGGAGCACTATCACTTAGAGTGGCTAGAGGATGGTAGGCCACCAAGGTATCGTCGTTCACGGTAACCTGCACCGGAGGTACGGAGAACAGTTCCAATTCTTCTTTGGTGCAGGGCACCGAATCTCTGTCCGGCTTCATCAACATGACGACCTCTGAATGAAAGATTTTCGATGCGGAGGGTCTTTATCTAGTCGAAAAAGTCCGCCTTACTTCTCGGAAGACGGCGATGTGAAGGGGCTTTGCGACGTCGTACGAGAGCAACTAGACCACGCCGACGTTTCCCTCCCGACTGGCCTTTCTTTCGACGACAACACTTCTTCCTCTTTCGACCTGTTCCAGACTGCCCTCCCGTCGCCACCGCAACAGCGTCTCGTTTAGCCGCGTCCCACCTATTTCTAGCGGCTTCCTTAAAGGAGGTCCCTCCCTGAACGTCGTCCAAAAGTTTGGAGCCACTTCTCAACGCGTACCTTCCTACTCCGAAAAGAGCGTTTTTAATAAAAGGAAGAGCCGACCTGAACACACCACCCAGGAAATCCCCGAAACCCGATCCACGCTGTATGCGCCCGCCAGAAAAGTAAGGGGCCCCACCTATCTGGTTTCTCGAACAATAGTGCCCGATGCATACCCGAGGGTCCAATCCTACGTAGGGGGTCCGCATTTTTGTCTCACGTCCGATCGGTCGCCCCTTCTGGGAATAAATGATGGTCGGGACCTAACGACGACTCATGAAATAGGTAAAAGCAAGTTGAAAGGTTTCTTTTTAGCTGTCGGGTAGTGTTTTTTGAGAAGGGACTTGATCCCGCTTACGAAAAACCCACCCCGTTGCCTCTTAGTCCTCGTTCTCCTTTTAACCCTCCTCTTAACTCCTCTCCTCTTTTTACGAGGCATGACGATCAGGGACGTCTTCTAAAGTGTAACGTTACGCTAACCTCCCCCGACCTGAATGGTACTTTTTCTCCCAGATCCGTCATTAAATACACTCTTACCGTTTCGAAATCGCGCCTAGCGAGAGGTCGGTAGTAAGGTTTGGTGAAAATCTCGTGCGTTTTACTCCCCCCATCTATTCTAACTACTCGAAGCAGAGGAGCCAGTACAACAGCTCGGATGAGACCAAAATAAGCGTCAATGTCGGTGTTACCTCCAAACTCCGTAATGATCTGATGTAGACCCGTAGGGAAGCGTTCAAAAAGCATGCAAGCCGGATAAAGGCTAGTAACGTCCTGGGCAACAATCTGTTCGTCCGGCCGAACGGAATGCAAGTGCTTAAAAGTGGAGACCCGCCCTCTGCAGTATGCCTCACGAGGTTGTAGAACAGTAGGTAGTGAGGGGAAAGACTTCACGAAAGCTGCTAATTCGGGATTTTCTTTCACATCTTTGTACCATTCGCACTCCCATTTACAGATGTATTTCACTTGTAATATCTCCTCTAGAGCTTTTCGACGAATGATGTATTTTTCGTACGTGTCTTGAGCAGAAAGCTGACTAAATGGAAGTTTCTGAAGTCGGTTCGGCACACATGTAGGGCACGCGTGCGTCATGCAGCCGTGGAATTCGTACACAGTGTTGTCGGTCGAGCTGAAACCATCCACCGACCATTTTCCATTTCCGAGTTTGACTTCACCACCATTACCCGCATGTTGAATGAAAATATCGCGCTGAGTAGCTTCCCAAGTGAGCCACATAATGGCTTCCCTCGAATACTGTCTGGCAGGGTGATGGCCGCACGACCCGATGCATGCGATGGTATTTTTGCGCAAGTATAACGTTCTGAACAGCGTCATGGCCAGTTGAGGGAGAGATATACAGGTATGTAGCGGTTCCATGAGTGGGCATATCTCTCGAATCAGTTCCCTGAATTTAACGCAACAAGCCATCAAAACAGCAACGTCGTTGACGCAGTAAGCGATCAATTCTTTCTTGAAATCGAAAACGGCGCCGTTGTCTCTCTGCTGAGCGTGCCACTTTAACAATTCTTCTCTGCCAGTGGAAGAGAGGGCATCTGCGTCGTAATATTTCAAGTCTGGAATGGGGCCGACGTACTTATAGTTGTTGGGCTCGTTGAAATAATGAGGGAATGTTCCTTTTCGAACAGAAGCGTCCAAGCCCAAACTTGCTGGTAGTTTAGCTAGGCTTAGTGGCATGAATCTATAAGAGTCGATAAAACGCAGTCCTTCTATAGTCGCTGTCAAGATTTTATTTCCGTTGTAAATAATCGAGGATGGTTTAACACCTTTATCTAGCGCCCAACGCGTGATTAAAACTAAATCAAAAGTCGAAGCTGAGTGAGCTACCACACATGCGTCAGCATCATTGCCGTGTGTTGTAAACAGCCACTCACAAAATTCGCCCAAAGTAGCCTCTCCATTGTCGAAGATCACGATTTTCTCACCACATAACTCACAATTGTCGGAAGAAAAACACGCCTCGCAAGAGACGTTAACTACAGCGAGGTTCACTTCATGGAGGAAAAATTCTTTGTCCTTTTGGTCAAGCACCCGCTTGTTCTGCGTCGTTTCAAAGTCGTAAGCTATAATTCGAGCTGGTTTCTTGCGCGCTTTTGGCATTGGTAAAGGCTGGATGTAGCAGCGGTGTTCAGGCAGGACCCATCGTTTACACACTTTACATCGTCTTTTTCCACAGTGATGGAATGTGTTTCGGGCGCCTTGATAAGTCAAAGAACAAACCTTGCATTTATGAAGAGACTTGCACACAGTTGTATTCTTAAAGGGGGGTTGGATGGAAAAATGCCTGTTGAAACAGACGCTGTTGCGAAAAAGACGGTTACAGATAGGACATAGAATCCACTGTTTCAGGAAGCAGCGGTACTTAACGCTATGACAGCTTAGGCACCTAATTTTTTTACAGCTGTGACGTTCTTTGTGACTGTAAGGTCGCATACATACATGGCAGAAGTAGCGTGAGTTAAATAGAAACCGGGGCTTGAGGACTCCGACGAAATGTGCGCTATGTAAAAACAAATAGATCCTCTTCTGAGCCGGCGGGCCCTCGTATACAATTTGACATTTAGTTCCTATCCTCTCGAATACCACGATCTGAAAACCCAGAGTCGACAAATAGTTTTGAAATTCATGCGTGTCAATTAAGCTATACCCATCCGGACGTAAAGCGACCGAAGCGGTCTCATGAAGGGCCATCCCACATTGCTTTTGGAGTTGTGGGGAATTTCGTAGTTTCTTGTACAGGGGTCGATCATCCCAGTGAGCCATACAAACCACCAAACTGCGAGATAAACAAAGATTGTCGCTGTCGTTCTTGATAAATATGATGGATTTGCGCTGTCCTGATTGAAGCCATAAGGACACATTTGTGCGTGCCTGTTTTTTCTTGGGAAACGTTCCAGAACCATCCGATACATCAATAACTGTTACTTTAAGCTCCCATTTTGAGAAAATGTCTAAACTTTTTCCTGACTGGTTCAATTTCAGCAGTAATGATAATAAATTCTCAATTAAAAAATGCTGCCTTTTAATAAATGGAAGAAACAAAGAATTTTCAACTCCGACTCCGCAGAGAGTCACGCCCACCAAATCGTGAAGGTGAGTGGAAGCTAAAATTTGGGCGAAAATTTGGTCGAATACAATGTCGATGTACTGTACTGGGTCGAGTTTATTTTGCGATAGATAGTGGGCAGTTACTGGCTTAATTTTCACTTCGTAAACTGCCGATGTTGTTTTGAATTTTTTATTTATTTTCCCTCTACTTTTTACGACGCTAAACATGTGTGACTCCTTGTACGAGCCCTCCCCTCCCCCATCCCTCTCCCCCCTCCCATCTCCATTTTTCCCTCCCCCACCCCACTGTTGATGCGGTGGCGAGAAGGCTGCTGAGAAAGGGAAAAAAAATAGAAAAAAGGAAGAAAAATTATAACTGTTTTGCACTCTAGGCTATAAAACACTTTCGTGAGTGCTGATTTAATGCTTACGTCTGTTAAGAAGGTTGTTGCCACTGGTAGAATGTACCGCTTCTTGGTCCTGTTGGTATTTTGTACTTTTTTTCTCGATTTTATTTCCTTCCACCGTTTCAATGCCACTCAGTGGAGGGAATTCTGCGCAAAACTTAATTTTTTTTGTTTGTTTCGATGTAAAGGCTTCCTTCCGCTTTTGTGAAGTAACTGGGGTGGTAGAGAAGGCGGGAGAATGGACGTGCGTTGACTTCGTATCAGAGTCAGAAACACCACTCATTGTGTTCATTATTATGCGATGGAGAGCCGCGATTGTATCGCTTACTGCCGGCAGTAAATAATAAAAGTGTAGAAAATCCAATTCAGTGAGAACAATTGCATTGTCTCTAGCCCTCAAAGAAATAATATCTTCGCTCACTAATTTACAATGCAACTCCCCAGTCTTCAAATCTAGTTGCTGTCCGGCCTCGCGATGGTATATTTTATTTATAAGCGACATCCATTCCTGTTGAGTAATCGTTACATATTTGGGCGGCTTGCCTATAACGATTTTTATGCCAGTTGTGTCAGGTGTTACACGTAACGTATTCAGACCTGAGAGTGCAAAACAATTGGTAGCCATTAAGCTGCGAAAAGAGAGAGAAAATAAATGCATTTTAAACTTGGGAAGTGTTGAGTTTGGCAACAATTTCGTTAAGACTCTCCGTAATAGAATGTTGATAGTTCAACAAACCAGCAAGTTGGGCCTGATCGAGTACTATATTTCTACCGTCATCGCGGCAAAAAATCGCCGTGGTTTTATAAAAATTTGAGTGGCGATTCAAAATAAGATTAAGTCGTTTTCCAAACGACCACGACTTTGTGAACGCATTATTACTTTCTTTGTTTAAGAAAATGGCGTTCAACTCATCTCTTTGCTGAATAAAGGATTCCCAAGCAATTGTATCGAAAGTAATGCCTATTTTCGATGGACTTAAATCGCTAGATGGTACCATCATTTTCCGGACGTGAATATATGGCTTATTCATGAATGATGAAGCCTGAGCGAACACGTCATTGCCTAAATAAATAATGCGTTGTTTTACATCAACCTTTGGGTTTAGGCTCGTCATTAGCTGCTTTACGCCTGCCATTGAGTTTGGTAAGAGGTGATATTTTCTATTAAAAAGAGGGAAAAAGTTAAAAACTTCAATAACATTGCGAGTGCTAAGGCCTAATACTTCACGTTCATTTAACATTACATGCTAAAAAATCTCTTAATTATTGTGAGAAAAGGAAAAACGAGGGCTCTACAGACTTGCTTATTTTAAAATATAGCAAGAAACAGGGAAAAACAGCCGTACTTATTTTAGAATACATGGCTAACGTATTAGGCCTGAATAAAAAAATATTAAACTTTATAAATTTTAAAACTAAGAATGGCTACTATTAAAAATGACTCGGTACTTACATTCAGATGAGCTGGTTCGTTGTCTCGAGCGAAAATGGACTGAGGTTGCGGCACAGCGAATGTTGGGTGGTATTTATATGGACGGCCCGTACGCAAAAATGTGCCTACTGACCAATGGAATGAACAGGACAGAATTCATTGCCTAATATGGAGGCTTATTAGTCCTAAAGCTAATACATATTTTCTGTACGTAGCTAACCAATCAGGCAACAGAGCGTGATAGCCTGAGGCTAATGCATGCTAAAAAGCGACGCGTTATTTTTTTTATGTAGCCTGTCATACATAAAATGCATGCTTTGCCTTCGGAGGCTGAGTGGTTCCCACGAAATTATACAACATTCTTATGCTAATTACAGTTGTGCAGGTGGGTTTGAGAACAGCCTTGCATGATAAGAAGCGGACGCCTTATTTTTTTTTTGTAATCTATGACAGCCATAAAATATAAGCTTTGCCTCAACCTTATATTTATGTAACATTGCGATGTTAATTTGCTGGGTGTAGGTGGATTCGAGAAGTTAGTATATACTAAAAAGCGGCGGCTTATTTTTTTCTGTCCCACGACATGTATAAAATATCGGCGCTGTAATTATGTAATGTTAATTTCGTGGGTGTAGGTGGAGTTGAATACGTTTAAAGGAGAAGGGGAGGATGAGTGTGCAATTGACTCGAGTATCAGAAAAGAACGCCTGAGGGGGTTAGAGGTCCGCCCCTGCCAAACCGTCGTGAAAAACGACCGTGCCCGTGTTGGTTAATTATATAGCATCTTGGCTAAAAGAAAAAACTACAGGCCTCCATCTACGCTAATTTTTTTGGGTGGGAACATTTTTTTTGCATATATACTTAAAAACTGGGAGGTGAATAACTTTACTTCGCTCATGGGGTAAGGGCGAAACGCGTTACACCCACACAAAACTAATGAGCAAAAAATAATACACTCGCCCATTCGCAAACTTTTCTAGATAAATTAGGACAAGTAAAAGGAAGCCGCTCATAGCCTTAAGGCTAGAAAGAGGCGTATCCTATGAATATTCTTTTTGTTTTTTTTATTATTATTTAGCCTACGTCCCCAGTGGAAGAAATCTATTCAGTCCGTTTATTTTCAACTAAGTGGCATGGATTACACCCCTGCGTCGGCAAGCGAGCTCGGTTCGGACGTGGAGTAGAATTCTGGAAACGACCAAATTGATAGCGTTGCCAGCCTTAGTCCGTCGTCGAGAGGAAGGGGTGAGTCAGATACAACTTCGGAAATTGGTGATATAGCCAGCCTTGGCCCATCGATTTCGTCGGAAGAGAGCAACGAGTCCAATGGGGGAAGTAGATTCGAATGATGTATCATAAACTGGTACGGAAGTAGGCCTACCCACCCCTGGATTTGACAAAAAAGTAGCCCTAACCCATCGATTTCAGCACAAGCTGAAGCCGTACCCAACACTAGTACTGGGATTATAACATCGCGAAAATGGAAGAAGCATTCCATTTTTAATAATAGAATCTAGATTAAAAAGCGTTATAGTTATCAACAAATTGCCTTTCCTTATAGACAATTTTGTTTGACAAACAGTTGGACGCAACAAAATATCTTTAAAACTATAGCCAAGCGCTCGCTCCATGCTTCTCTTCCCCCCCCCCCTCTCCTCCAACACACTCAACTCGCCGCGCGCGCAGAACTCTAGCCTGCGGGCCTCAATGCTATCGTGCGCACAACACGACATGTGAGCTCACACAGCATTGAAAATCTGTTACGCCGCGCTCAACATTGGGCGAGCGTTAGCTCAATACTAATCTGCACACAACAACGTCGCGCTCAACATTGGCGAGCGTTAGCTCAATACTAATCTGCACACAACAACGTTATGCTAGGCTTTCCCCCTCAGCATTGAAATCTGTTACGGAGAAAATTTGAAATCTTCAAACACGAATTGCATTGGAACTGTTACAGACTGAAAATCTCTAATAGCACTGAATTAGTTAGGAAAGAGGTTTGTGCACCGAAGTTTAGTATTGATTTCTGTTAGGAGCCGTACACAACGCCATATTAATGCACACTAATAGTACCATACACTACTTACGTAGTTGAATTTGGATTGGTAGTTGAAATAAATACTGCCCTTCCCCCTACCTCCTCCTTGTTTTTTACGATTTTACAAAAACTTATTTGGTCTCCATCCGAAATGACCCCAAAAAACTAACCTTTTAGGTTCAGTTAATGATACGTGATCATATGCTTAATGGTAGCAGATGCCCTCCCTCCCTCCCAATCTGTTTAGTTATTATGGTATTAGAATGCCAAGGGCAGGGCTAACCGATGTACTGTCCAACACACGGGCATTCCACGTAAACTACGCCCTCCTCCCCCCTCCCCCATCCGCTCCCAGTATACTGCTTCGGCTTGAGCGATCTATACCGTGTGAAAAAATAAACCCTGTCCTTCGCATATGGTGTCACTTAATACTTGTTGCTGAGATGTTGTTACAAGCAAATTGTTATTCGGTAGCACGCCTTTAACAATTAGACACGGCCCCGGCTTAACAATTGACTTGGCCACGGCTCTTTCATTATTGTTTGGCTGTTGTTTCTGGGCTCTTGGTTCATGCCTCTTTCCTTTTGTCACCCTGATATTTCCTCTTATCAACCCCATGTCTGATTCCGGATTTGTTTTTTTTTTTTGTTGCTAAAACTTGTCCAGGCATGCGTGCTACTGCATGCAAAGTGTGGGTTGGATAGTCCTTGTGGTTTTTCCATGAATCGCGGTCTGAGTTTACCTTGGATTTAAAATGAATAAAACCTACTAAAATTGGACAAATACACACTATGGTCTCACAACGTTTTGGGATTCAATTCATCCCGCTGTCAAGTACTTAAAAGTGAGGAAAACACATGCCAAAGTTAAGGAACACTATACTTAAAAAGTTTAAAAAATAGACTTAAAACATGAAGATGAATGTTTAGCAACCTAACGAGAACAGGTAGCAAAAACAAAACCTCGACCTCTCACCTTCGAAAGCATGTTCGAAGCGAAAAGCCCTACCATTTATACCACCGGACTTTATTCTTTTTAAATCCTCCGTTTGCCTTCAGCTATGAGATAAGGTTACATTGGAGTGTGATCGTACGCGAAGCTCAGCTCCAATTAATATACCAAGCAATATTTGTATGGTACTTTATTTGTATAACGACATTGACACATAATATTATTCCAACATATGTGCTCTCACAATTATTTCTTACTAACATAAACGTATGTATACGTACAGCGTAACTTCAGCAATGAAGGTGTAACACTAATACGCTAGTACGCTGTTGCCTAGCGACGAAACTGCTAGCATATATTTTGTTTTTTATCCTCTGGAAGTGGCTGCCGCATTTTTTTCCATTTTTAAAAAAGCTTAATAAAATAGTCTAAAAAATCCAGAAAATTACCATTTTTGCTGATATTCTCTCTTCATTGGTAACGAAGGCGGTGGGAGGGAGAGAAGCGGAAACCGTCGTTTGATAGGTCAGAAAAGGAGGTTAAATTAATTTTAAACTGGGATTTAAAATTAGCAGTAGGGGTGCAAAAGTTCTGAAAGAATCTGACAGTAGATAGAGACAACATTTGCCGCGCCACATTTCTGAACGATAGCCTACTAACAAAGCCATTGCTTCATTGCAAACCTTCCATTTCGGCAGGAACAGAAGCCGGGAGAAAGGCGACCACCATAACGCGAACTCGCTCCTGCCTAGGTTTGCAACAGGGAAGAATGAATAGGTAATGCCACTTTTTCTCTGTCAATAGTGAACATTTGGGTGAAATTAGTACTTGTCTTCAGCAGTTATACCACGAGAGGGTGGGTGCCCCGTCTTGAATGTATACCCAAAGGCAAGGTGTCAAGACCACTCAACCGTCCAAGCTTACGTTGCTAAACGCCATCGCGGAGATAACAAACAAAATGATTGTGATTAATTAAAGTGGCACTATCATTGATTGAAAGCAGACGAAATCTGACAACATCTAGCGCTATTCAGTAACATCTAGCTCTTGCTTGCACCAAGCGAAGGAATGCATAACGGCATTTCTTTTAACGAAACAAACAAGCCACGACATCCTTAATTATTGAGTGAAAATTTGGTTCATCCTCGTGCTCCTAGGATCAAGCTATAAAGGTTAACAATATCATTGCTACTAGATGGCGTCACGGTATTTTCGTTCGCATTTCAGTCGGTGATAGTGCCACTTTACCCACTTAAAAAACTGATAGGTCAGATTAGGAGATTTAAATTAATTCTAAAATAAGAATAGTCTCGCAAAATAACTGGCAATTCAAGGGGTTTTTTTTAAATCCAGCATTCAGTTTTCAAACGGCTTTTACTCCTATTTATTAGTGGAGCTAAGTATCATACACGGCGATAGCATTTAAACAGATGGAATTTTCTCAATTGTACATTTTATTATTTCAATTAAAAGTCATCAATTTTTATCCGTGTCCATTTTAACAAATGAAAA
This sequence comes from Lithobius niger, assembly GCA_023313725.1. NCBI lineage: Eukaryota > Metazoa > Arthropoda > Chilopoda > Lithobiomorpha > Lithobiidae > Lithobius > Lithobius niger. The sequence continues at coordinate 12,916 of JAHWFP010249756.1, forward strand.
TTCAATCGTATACCCCCTTTTTTACGGCACACTTGACGTTTTTGTTTGTAATATACTATATGATTGAAGTCCTCTCTCCAGCAAAACTAAAACTATTAATTTCTCCGTTTCTATTCAATATATTGCGACCAAACTTGGCCAGATAGTAGATAGCAACTTTTCCAAACTTTACACCAACTTTTATGCAATTCCATGCAAGAGTAAACGTAGGAAGCCACAAATAAATTTGAAAACTGTTCACTTCTTGTTGTTCTGGTTCTTGTTCTTCTTGGCTGACACGGTTTCTGAAAAAAACTACTGCTCCAACCTAAAATCTGAAACATGATCTGAGCCATAAATTTTCCTGGGCTTCAACCTTACAGGGACCACTTTTTCAATTGGTCGATCCATTCCGGAGTTACGGGACCCTAAACGATCATTTTGATTGTTTTACATTGTTTTAATGATTGTATTTAGAGAACAATGCCACTCAGCAAACTCCACATTCATTCTTCGTGCACGTGTTATGTCTTTGCTTCGTAAAAAGCAAAACCCTCGTTAAACCCTTTGAACCCTTTGAAAATGAAAGAATCAGTGTTTCAGCTAAACGCGTATATTTTTTAACCAAATTAAGCTGCGTTGTGAATTTCGAGCGGCCTCGAAATTGGCAGGTAAAAACGATAGAATATCTTATTTATTTCGTAGATGCAGGCTTTCAGAGCTAAGTTGAATTGTTTCAAAGTGGCCAGCAACAATCGACTGCATGCATAAACCTTTGTAGCGCGACGCCGTAGCCGTAATAAAGGTACACGGATTACAAACAAAAACGTCAAGTGTGCCGTAAAAAAGGGGTTATATGATTGAATTTTCACTTGTTAAAATGTACACGGATAAAAATTGATGATTTTTAATTGAAATAATCAAATGTACAATTGAGAGAATTGCATCTGTTTAAGTGCTGTTGTGCTTTACGAATCATATATTTAAAACGTAAAGCACAACAGAGCTTAAACAGATGCAATTTTCTCAATTGTTCATTTGTTTATTTCAATTAAAAAT
>JAHWFP010249758.1:0-12148 GCA_023313725.1 Lithobius niger
TTTGGCTTGAGCGATCCGAAACGTGTGAAAAATAAACTGTCCTTCGTACATGACGTCATTTAACAATGTTGCCCGAACGTTGACTGCGACAGGTAAATTTTTCTTCCTGTAAGTTTCCTTTTCCTCCCATCTTCTCCCACACCTTTTCCCCCTTTGATCCCATCGTCTCCCCAAAACCGATTTGGGGGTCCATCCCAAACAACAACCAAAAATTAACTTTTTTGTTCTTTTAGTGGGAAATTGGATTTTTAATGGTAACAGACGCAATGCCCCCCCCCCCCCCACCCTCCCAAACTCTTTATTTTGTAGCATTAGAATTCCAAGAGCAGACTAACAGAAGCACTGCCCCACACACGAATAAATAACTTACGCTTTTGTTGGAACCTTAGTTCAAACCTTAGTCCGATGGCTTCGGCATTTTTCTTTTCTAGGAGTAAGAAGAAAAGTAAATCGCCACATAGCAATACCACATTGTTGTTTTGTGTTCACTTACAGATGTCTTATTGTTGCCGACCGCTTTGCAAGATAGCAATGATAAGCCTCGTGCTGCGCAGTTATTGTTTCTGTTTACTTTGAAACAATTCAGCTCTGCTCTGAAAGCCCGCATCTACGAAATAAATAAGCCAATAATTGTTAAGACACCGTAGCAAAGACATTACGCGTTACACGAAGAATGAAAAGCGCTTAATGCGATTGTTGTGGCCTTTTCCTTTTCTAATTTAGTTGCCGTTTATTTTTGCCCGTCATCCAGAATTATCTACTAATATAATATCCAACCTCAGGAATTAATCAGCAGCAGCAGCATACAAATAAAAGTAACGTTTTTTCCCTAGCTACAATTTAAAGCAACGTTTTTTTTCTTCTTCGTGCGCATGCTGTGTCTTTGCTACGATGCCTAACAATTCTTGAAGCACGTGTTAGGTATTACGAATTTTCGCCCAAACAGTTGATTGTTGATGGGTAAAATGAAAGAATTCATGTTTCAGCTAAACGCATATAGTTTTAAACCAGACTAAGCTACGTTTTTAATTTCGAGGCCTTGGCAGCTATTAACGATAGAATGGTGTATTCATTTCGTGGATGCAGGCTTTCAGAGTTGAGCGGATTGTTTCAAAATATCAACAAATATTACCTCCATGTGCCCTCTTCTCTTGTTAAAGATAACACTCATGAATTGTTTCAAATTGGCGTAAACAATCATGGAGATTAACATACAGCAGGGGCTGACTTACTCAGTGATAGCATTTTTTTTAAGGATTCAATAAAACACAGGTATGCATCTTTTTTGGGGCTGCGCCAGAATTTCGATGAAATGTCCTGTTAACCTTTAGTTGCGTGAATTAATTTCAGATACTTTTTTTTAAGGATTGTATGGGTCAGTAGTGGGATTCGAACCATCATTCGATTTGTATGGACACAAGGACGCTGACCACTTGACTAATGTTGCTTGCTTTGCTCGGGTCCATGGGGCCCCTTCACAAACTCCAAGAAGGGAGGGGAAAGGGGATGAGAAGGACCAAAAAACCCCCGCCAGGAGAGGCTAACTCCAGGAAATTCAATCACCGTGCAGCATGCACGGGTCTAACTAGTTTTTTTTTTGTAAAGGCGGTAGCCTTTACTGTAAGGTTTGACTTCGGTCTCCCATGTTAAAGCTGAAATTACGATGCTTAATTTCTCCGCCGCCTTTTAATATTTTCTTCTCAAAGTTAGTATACAAGCTTTGTTGGACATGGTGAACACGTGTACCAACTTTTATTAATTTCCGATTTGTCACTTCGGAGATCTGGACTTGAGCTGGAATCGTGAGTTTCATTTTTGGCTTATGCGATGGTGGCGATGGTGGACTTTGGACACGTTTATACAATGCTCTTTACAGACTAAACCATTTGTCGTAGAAAGCTGGTTCTTAGCTCATTTGAAAGCTCTACTTCCGGAGATGTGCCCTTTATAGAAATAGAAATTTCAATTGATGGTGCCGTTCCGGAGTTACGGGGTCCCTGAACGATCAGTTTTATTGTTAAACATTGTTTGAAACATTGTTTTTATGCAACAATGCCAATCAGCAAACGCCAGACTGAAAGCGTAAGCAAATGCTAACAATGCTGGTGAGCCAACAATTTACCCGCACGTGGAGAGGAAGCATTATCCTTATTACGAATCAAATGATTTCACGTCATTATCCCGTGTTAAAAGCTAAAGTGTCCGTTGCCTGTTTGGCTTGCTGTCTTAGATTTCAATTAAAGGGAAAAGCTGCTAAAAGAGAGCTGCGGAGAAACCAACTTCCAAAGGAAAGACTCGCACTGAATGAGCGATCGAAGCGAGCGAAATTCAGTGCGTTTGCAAAGATACAGAAAACCAACTTGGTATGTCAAAGTATCACGAATTAGAAAACAAAAACGAACTCGTTTGATGTTTAAGGTAAGGTGTAACTGATCCTTAGTCAAAACAACAAAGGAACACAGATAAACTCTCCTGTAAGGTTTCAAATACCTCAGTGTTTCTGTACTGTTTAGTACACGTGAAACCTTACTGCCGTATTCAACCATTAGACACGTAAATAAAATTAAAACCATATCCCAACTTTCAAAATTATTGTTAGATTAATATAGTGCTACACACTCGACTATTTTCAGGGGTTAAATTTTTCAGCATTATTCAAGTCGTCTACTTTCCGTTCATTCTATTGATACATACACCACTTTTCAAGATTTCATATTAGAGACTTCAGGTCTGTGGTCTTTCATTTTTATTTTCAACGACATTTCCAGTTTTTGAAGGAGTCGCACGAACCCTGAATTACTTATTATTCTGTAGGTCTGTACTAAGCACACTAAGAGTATAAATTTTAGATTTTTCAGCGATACCGTTTAACCAACTAGAATGATCCTATCTGACCTATCGTGTTCTAAAGTAAAAACTGTAAACACGTGAATACAGCAGTAAGGTTTCACGTGGACTAAACAGTACAGAAACACTGCGGTATATGAAACCTTACAGGAAAGTTGATCTGTGTTCCTTTGCTGTTTTGACTGCGGATCAGTTAAACCTTACGTTAAACATCAAACGAGTTCGTTTTTGTTTTCTAACGTAGATTACGTGGGTATCGATATTTGTAAGCTGCTCGAAAATTAGGTTAGTGTGACTAGGTAGGGAAGAGTACTTGTCCCATTACTGTTGTCGGCGGTATAGATTGCCGAATCCTTTAGCTATGATGATTATCTCCTTAAATATTTACGTAATTCACGTCGCAGTCACATTAAAATTTAGCGTACTATTAATATTTAATAAAAAATTTAGCAATTCCCTTTCTCGGAAAAATAGCTTTTTTTTTTTGTCAAAAGCAGTTTTCCAAGAAACTACGTCCGCTAAATTGTAATGTGGTCCCGCAACTGAATTACAAATATTTTACGTGAATCCCATAACGACCGTTAGTCTTACTGAATATATCCTCTTACTATAAGCCTACTAGACCTCCGCTGTGCTTTACAGAACTGGTTCTGGTAATAATATAATGCCTAGTTTAATATCTTATCACTTTTTCGTGTTCACGAGTTGCATTTCAAACTGAAAAAACAACAACGAGCTCTTGCGCAAAGAGTTGTATCTTCTTTGGAATGCAACGAGTAATTGAAGAGCAAACATGCAAAACAAGTTAACGGCCTTGAGTCTGGACAGCAAACTTTCACGAAATATTTGCCAGGTTTAAAAGACAAGACTTACATGGAACGTTTAAGTATTCTAAACCTTGACTCACTTGAAATTAGAAGGTTTAGGTTGGACTTTAACTTGACATACTCATTCCTACATGGATTAACAAAATATAGTTAGCAACCTTTTATTCGAAATAAGGGAACACTAACAAACAAGGGGCCATGGCCTAAAATTGGTAGGTTGAAGTCTATTAGGAGGGACTGCCGTAAGTTCTTCTTTTCATGGCGCTTTGTAAAGCCTTGGAATATCCTTCCTGCAGATATTCCCCAGGCCCCGATCTCTTGCTGCTATTAAAGTTAGGTTAAAAAGTGTTGATTTAACTAGGTTTTAGTCTTCTGTACAGCCGTATACCGGCTGAGAAGACTATTGCTACGACTTTGGCCGTCCGTCCGTCCGTCGCTTTTTTCAACTTCGCAACGGTACCAGATAATGACGACCATTGTTTACAAGGTTAGCTTCAGTGTGAGAAGTTAGTTAAATAACATGACAAATTAAAACATCGTTACTTCCTTATCGCTAATAGAATTCTTCGACGTAACTAAACTAAATAATGACATTTGATCGTCGATCCTAAGGTAATACTCAATAAAAACAAATGGATTTTAGTTGCGTTTAAAATAGTCTTATCGCATTGTTGCGTGAATGAATAGGCTTACCGTCGAATCAAATTCTCCATTATGCCTATATCTGCTACTTACCAAATTAAAACTGCATTTTTAAAATTAGGCCTAAAAATGAAAATTACGCCTAAAATCATGTTACCATGGCAACGTCAAGTTGCTACGAGTCGTTGTTGGCTTCATCAACAGCGTCTCTCTTGTCACTTCCCTACTACCACTGATCTATATAGGCTACGTTGCGCGTTATGTTGTAAAACTGTAACTGTGTGCTTGTAGGCGCACCGTGTTGCAAAACTGAATAGGCTCACTATACATTCCATGTCTCCGTTAGCTGCTACTTACGAAATTCAAACTGATGCTTAAAATTAGGCATAAAAACTGACAATCATGCCTAAATTGTAAAATAGGCCTAAAAGCTAACACATTTTTAATTGACAATTGTGATGGCTACTGCTTTTAGATTAGTATAATAGAGATAGCTGTTGTAGTGCATGATAGAGGTGTGCGCCTCACCATTGGAAGTGGAGGAACTGTACAGAAGACCAGTGCGACTAGGCAGTCGCTGTAACCGCGTGTTTTTAAGTATTCTTAATGTTGTGACAAAGGCTTTAACCGGATACTTACGTAATCTTATTTTTATTGTTTTAATACGACAGGCTAGTATAAGTGGACTCTCATACTCCTTCCTTGTCCTTTTGCGTCTCTTGGACCTAATTAACGTTTCGTTCAATTAGGTTCTCTTGAATATCAAATTTATTCAGACATCATTAGCGTAACTGGACTTCAATCGTTACTGTGGGACAATCACGGCTGCGTTAGGGAAAATATGAGTTAAATTATACCACGCGCCATAGCTGTTTGCTGTGAAGTGCATATCACGTGACTGGGCTAGTCCAATCAGACGGCCAAACAGCCGTTGTTCTCGTTCGTCATTGGCTAACTCGTGGTGACGTCACGGCAAACAGCCATTGCGCATGGTGTAAGTAAGTTTTAATTTAATTGCACAACACAAATCACAATTTAAGTTTACAATAGAACGGCGTTTACATGTATAAGGCGAGTTTTCAATGTTTTAAAGCATGAGTAAATTAAAACGTGCGCACACCGGACATTTTTAGTGTTTAAATTATGTATAAAGAACTTTTATTCTAACAACTTAATGATTGATTACACCGAAACCAACTGCGGTCATAAAAAATGACGTCATGCTCCAGTTGGTTTAGAACTTACTTGCTTGATGCGTCGATGAGCACAATGAAAAAGTGGCGTCACCTAGTGGAAGCCCAGAGCGTCACAATTGTGATGGACCACTACCCACTTTTGTTTATGGACGCCAAAAAGAACAACAGAGGTCGCATCGGCCGTTGGCTCGTGTTTCTTTCCTCCCTGGAAACAAAGCTTGTTCTTCAGAAGGGAATTTACAAACGGACCCGCCGACGCCCTCTCCCGTTTGTACGAAAATGAATTAAATCCTGATGAGGAAAGGATTAATCTCCCTTAATCGAGGTTCAAATTCCTAACCTAACTGATCGAGTGTATCTTTTCAACAACGATTGCTTCAATTGTATACCGTCGATGTTGAACAACTGACAATACCAAGGTTGGCTGAAGAGACTGCAAAGGATCCGTTTATGGAAACTCTCGCTCTCGCTCTTCAAGGGAAACCTTGGAAAGCTTCGTCGCCTGCAATTCAGCGTTTTGTTGATAAATTTTCCGAAACTTGTATATATCGACGATGGTATAATTTATCGTGAACTTGCTGTTGACCCGGAAGAGAGTACCAATGTAAAGATTTTTGTGCCGCAGGTTTTGGAGCTGTACCACAGCACGATCCCGGGAGGCCATCATGGGGCTCGAAAGACCCTTGGCAGAATACAGAAGATACACTATTTCCCAAGGATGGCTAAACTCGTGCAACGTTTCGTAAAAACTTGCCGTTCATGCCAGCAGTATAAAAGCCACGGCGCACGATGCGTTGCTGTGTCGAAAACCATCCCTCTTATGAAACCTTTTCACACACTGCATCTTGATTGGAAGCATGGTCTTCCCATGACAAAAGCTCCGACAAAAAAACCGAAACATCCTGGTGGTTTCCGATCTTTTTTCAGGATTTTTGTTAGCTTTCCCTTGCAAGAAATTTGATGCAAAAACGCTAGTAACCTTGCTAATAAATCAAGTTTTCCCCATCTTTGGTCTACCGCGTGTCATAACGTCAGACAGCGGCTCAAGCATGGTGTCCCTGGTAACCAGGGAGTTGTTCCGACGTTTCGGGATCAAACAACGTGTTACAACCCTTTATCACCCATCAAGTAACTCACCGGCGGAATTGCAGTGCACAATTTAGGGTGCATGATTTCACAATTTTGTGGTGAGGACCCACGAGATAGGGATGAGTTGATTCCTATGTTCGTAATGAGCCTAAACTCATCGATTGACACAAGAACTGGCTATACTCCTGCCAATCTAAATTTTGGCAGAGAAATCGACATAGGAATTGAACCAACCTGTAGCGTTATGGGCAGCACATTTGTCTTCAAATCTACGTAAGGCGATCTCACGTATACGTCGTATTAGACATTCTGTCAGAAAATATATTTATGACAAATTTAATGAACGTTTTCCAAAGCCTATGGAATTTGAAGTCGGATCGAAGGTCTGGGTGCGAAGTCACTTTCTTTCCGACAAAGCCAGTTATTTTGCCCGGAAATTGCAACCACGCTGGGTCGGACCGTTTATAATTGCTGGAAAAAAAATTCTTCCCTGGTATACAAAGTACGTGAAGAGGAAAGGTCCAGTTGTGGATGAAATACCCAGTGAATTCGACTAATTTGATTCAACTTGAGCTTGTCGTAATGGAATTTTTCTCGTGTTTGTCTTTGTTTCCAAGTAGGAATTTTTGTTGTCACGTGTAAATCCAACTATGGGACCCGGACCAACTTCATTTTCCATTTGTAAAGAATAAGTATGAAAGACTTAAGGTGAGTTCATAAGTTGAGAAAAGTTTGGGAAAAAAATGCCAATTTTGTTATTTTCGTTCAGGCTCGTCATTTTTTTTTTTTTTGCTCAAAATTTGCACCTCTTCATTTGCGCCATAATTCCGGCAATACAATCAGTCGTGTTGCGCTTTTAGTCCCCTGATACACCTAAGAAAAATCCTCCCAAACCTCCCCTACAACAAGTTTTAGGTTTAATCAAAATTGCAGGTCAATCCACGAACGTGCTACGTTTTACAAGGCTGTACAGAAGAATTCAGTTAATTGGAACTGTTCCTCTCTGTCAGTCTCTAAAAACGCCATGTTCAGGTGGGCTCATCTGCTGGAAGGCCAACATTTAATGAAATTGGCACCCCCTCCAGGTCGGCGTTAAATCGCGCTGAAGGAGTACAATCGTTGTTAATTAGCCTAACTTGATCAATCATTTGGTGGCTGACTAACGCGTCAAATCGCGGGCCCCAATTAATTCGCTGTTTTGCGATATCAATTTAGTCACTGGCTAGGCGTTAAATTGCGGGTGGCATTTGTACATCGTTTTATTAGGCTCGGCTATCACCACGTTATAGAATTGAGTGGCAAGTGTAAGGTTTTATAATCGCGCCTTATCATGACTTGTTGTAAGTCAGGAGCCTGCAACTAACAATTAGGTTCATCATTTTGGAGTCCATTTACATTTAATAGGGCGTCACACAATCATCGGGGCGCTTAGGTTCCAGTAACATTTCATCATTTTACTTCCAATTACTAAAATGAATAACCCTTTTTTTTTGAGTCTGGCACTAGCTTAGGTCCCCTATTATTTCTTTGGGTTCGGGCAGAGAACAAGCTGCCATCAGTTCGGGATCAATATCATCCACACTTTTGCTGAGGCCGTGCCTTGGTCAAATATGTATCACCAACTTTGCATATCAAGGGATCTCGCCGCTTAGGCTTGAGTAAAGACCCGTACCAGTATTCAGGCGACTGTATAATTTCCGTTTACGATCCTGATTATGTCGCTGGGGCAATAAGTAGGCATGAACTGACGACGCTCGGTGCTATGGCCCCTAGTAACCATAAGTGTACTTGGTGGTGCCTTGTTGAATCCCCGCTTAGTGTTCCCTTGCCTAAAATTGCTTGGCAAGATTAACTCGTCCGATGTTAGGAACAGTGGAATGCCTAAAATTTTATCCTTTTTCCCCTTACTTGTAAAACTTAGTTTCTTTTTTTTTCCCTTCTATTCGATAATAAGCTTTCCATTTCAAAGCTTATGGATTCATTGGCCGAACAATTCACTACGTCTTGGGACTTCAACAACGTGGTAACTTTTGTTGTTGTTAAATCGAATTTACTTTTAGTTTGTTATTATACATCCTGTGTTACTACTGCATTGAAGTTCATCTGTCAAGAGTTACTTTTATAATTTATTTCCACTTTTAAATGTGACATACCAAAATTATTTCAGATAGTAATTTTAATTCCCCCCCCCTTCCTTTTGGTTTCAGCCTTCGACGTCCCTTCTGAAACCAGAGACCCAAAATTGTCTCCGTTTCACGGCGTTTGAGCCGCCAATTTTTGGTTTCTTGAAGGGCCGCCATCTTTTTTTTTATTCCAAGATTTTCCATTCCGAGATTTTGTTCTTTTTTTACGTTATGTATGTTGAAATCGCCTTCACCTGTAACGGTTTAACAACGACTTGGTTTACCACTGTGCCGGAGAAATTTAGAATTTCTTCAACTACCGGATTTTGAAAGTTTTATTTTTTTTTGGGGGGGGGGGGAAATAACTTGTGTGCAAAACAGTGCGAAGATTATTTAGCTTTTATAAATTCATTTAATTCTTTAAACGACACACGTTTGGTACAAATAAGAGGCTACTTTCCGAGGGCTTGAGGTGAATTTTTTTTTAAATTTTATCTGTGTCACACTTGACCCTTAGCCGATGTGTCCATGAAATTTGTACCAATTTCTACGTGGCATTAAAAAAAAAAAACTTTGGTTAGCGGAGTCAAACCCTTTCTTATTCTGCACCGCATCTGGTAACCTAGGAATGTTAAATTTTTTTAAAGTGTATCTAATTGTGGACTGGAGGACCTGGTGTCACCCCCTATAGGTAAATCAATTTGGTTATCTCTTTTATCGTAGCTTCTGACTCTGTAGTTAATTCTCAAATGTATATCTACGTCAAATTTTTCGATTATGATATAACTTATGTTAAACAATTTGTCGTTGCTGCAGCAGACCACCTCCACTTCAACCAGTTTTTTTCACCTTTCCACACGTTTAATATCTACGAATTTTCTTTGTTGTGTCAAAATTTCTTTTACGACCGCTGCATGGGGTCAGCGGATTATTCTTTTCCCGCCCCCAGCTTCTGCAGCACCCGTCCCGTGGTGCTGCCCTTATCAAGGTCAGTGGTAGTGACAAGTTTTGGACTTCCTACAATCAACTTCAAGACCATCTCATTATTGCAAACAATTCGGCAATTTTGAGAACCAAAATCCACTTCTTTGTAACAACAGTCTCTTTGCACTATTTGTAACCCACAATCATTGTATCAGGGTGTGTGAGTCTTTATGACTTGACGGCCCGTGAGCCGATGGCTGGGTGCTGGCATTCCAATTTCGACTCCCCGTCTGGGCAACACCTCTTTTTGGACCACTATTTTGAAATTGCCCCCGAATTCACCAAATTAGCCATGCCCGGAAACCTACGGCTGTAGTCCTCAAGTCACAAGTGTCCTGCCCCGTGAATCAAGGCAAGCAAGTAATAACATCTTTACGAAACTGGGCCACAGTGTTGGCTGGCTTTCTAACATCATGTGGGTGAATACCTTCAGGCTAATTCTCCGTTAGGCTGGAGTTAGGGTTAAGGGCCATCCCACCTAGTATCGCTCCAAGGGCCAAACCATTCGGAACTTAGCGGTGTCTTTTACCAGTTTTGGCTTTTGATTTGATAAAATACACATTAACAACCCAGTTGAAGTCAATGAATTTTGAAATGTATGTACTGTACGTTGCGTGCTGTAAGTAGGATGACAAATACGTCGTCGTGTAAGGTGTTGCTTTTTTCGTTCCAACTTTCGTATCAATTTCCTTGAATTATGATGTTTGCTCAAACTCTGACGTCATGAAACCGTTTCAGAGCAGTTTTTTGCGCATTTGAGGGTAAAAATAATCAAATTACGGCGACGATAACACCCTTTTAGAAGCATAATTTAATTATTTTTCATTTGACATTCCCCTGACCTTCAACTGGGACCTTACTTCCGGAGAAGTTGGAGTACGAACACGCACATGCGCTCATTGTACTTTATGAACTATGTAGATTCCAACAATTGGAACGGTCCTCAGGGCCTCATGACTTTTATGTGGGGAAGCTTTGTTTTTGTTGGTATACAGTTCAGATAGCAAAGTTGGACCTCGCTACAAAACTTCGTTACTTAGCACCCACTAATAGTGAGTGTGTGTTCTGTTGTTGTAGTTAGGTTAGGTTAGTTAGGTTAGGTTAGGTGAGGTGAATTAAGTCGGATTACACGGGTTATTTTCTGTACGCAGCTGGGCTGCATGGAAAGCTATGTATTGTGTGCGCGGTGTATCTTGAGTCCTGCAAGTATTTTATGAGCGGCTACGTCTTCCTGGATGGGGTGGCGTTAATCAATGGCCGCCATTGTTTTTGTAACCATCTTGGATATCAACAAGGCACTCTGCTGCTGAAAACGTACAATCGATTATCTGTGTTCGTTCTGCGGAGAGTTTTGCTGAACTGTTCACGAAAAAAAATAAATTATGCCACCGGGAAATAAGAGAAGTTTCACCTTTGATGTTCCTGGAACAATGGAACATTTGTAGTGAGATGAACCTTTACTGAAGCCCTTGCCTCATGTGTGTTGGCGAAAAAAGTTCGTCATTCCAACTAAAAGCGTGTAACTTGGGTGCGAAAAGGGCGTGACAGCAAAAGGGCGAAGGTAGCGTATTCATAAAGGACGTGCGTGCTTCTAGATCTGAACTGGAGGGGAGATTCCTCATCTCGAGCCTCAATCGTTGGACGTGCATGGAGTGAGTAATGCATAGTGGGGGGTTGCAACGAGTTTTCTCCATACTCAAAGTAGGAGTCCGACTCACTGAAAGCACATTTCTTGATGGCAGAAAGGAAAGTCGATTCGTGTCTTCGTCCTAGTCACCCTAATCTTCACCTTTTTTTTAAGGTTGGAAACAAAAATCTGCGATTGCTCGTGGATGCGAACTTTAGGCTGCGAACAAATAAATACTTGGTTCTCAAAAGCGAACAAACGAGCAGAAGCGGGCGACCGGCTTTTTTTAAATATTTTTTTTTAAACCCTGAAAGTCCGATTGGTCGTTTTTATTTGTGAATTTATTTTTTCGTTCGTTCGTGGAGCTTCATTACAACATGCCACGAAATATCGTGAAAAAAAAACCCACGTGTTGGTGCCTGGTTTTTTCCATGTTTAGTATTTTTTAAACTGCAAACGATGTTACTTTTCGTACGTTCTTAACAGTCAACCAAACTGATTCTCCGTCAAAACGCCGCGGGAATAAGGCCGCAAGTAAAATTGTCGTTTCGTAAAAACACCGCCCGGCAATAAACGCTGCGAGCATTAACGCCGTACACAGTGATGGCGCGCTGCAAATAACGCCGCAATACAGTATTGCCGTAACAGTGACGTAAAAATGATCCAGTGGAGGACTTGCGGTGTTAGTATTACAAAGTTAGTATTATCGGCGGCATAATTTAGAAATTGGGGGTGGGGGAGGCCAAGGAGACTCGGGCATATCAGTTTGTGACGTAAGGGGCCAGTCAATATTTAAGGACCGGGGGGGGGGGG
>JAHWFP010249764.1:4537-14726 GCA_023313725.1 Lithobius niger
CCCCCCCCCCAACCCCCTTTCCCCGCGGTGATTACGCCGCTGGTTCAGTCAATAATTAAAGGGAAATCCCAGCGTTTCCGGAATTTTCATTTGCAGCTTGCATTTTGTCGGTGAATATTAGTACCCGAAGTAATGTTATAAAACGAAAACCCATCACTATTTTCAAAGGATAAAAGTGCACTGCGCCAATGTTTAAACAGCATCAAGCCTCACCCTAGTCAGACTAAATTATTAAAGCTCAGTCTGCAAGTCATTGCTTGTTAGAACGTTTCTACCTGAGTGCGAGAAGTGGACTCGTTGTCCAAGAGTGTCCAACGGCTAAAACGGACTTAATGTCGTTATTATTCATCGTAACAGTTTATCATTCACCCAACCTGTAAAATGAACTAAGTTTCTACGTCATTTCTGAAACCAATATCTTAAAACAATCATATTTGCGCAGCCATTCAAGCCCTGAAAGAAGTAACATTTTTCTATCTAAATTTCATTGTTCAATATTGTGCCTACTCAAAAAAACTGAAAAACACTGGACAGGAGGACAGAATCATCGCTCAATTGCCAGCCATGGTGAAGGTGGAAGCGGCGACAGACTCCATCAAGATGATGACAATCGTGGCTGGCAACACCAACGACATTCAGTAGGGATAACCCCATCCCTAAAAGGAAGCAATGATCAATATGCAACCGGGCTAACACCACTTCTTCCCGGAAACTGCGATGACAAGCCTATAGAGATTTAAAGTAACTGACACCAATCAAGATAAGATGTATTCGGGACTCTTTAACGAGTGCCAGTCAGGTTTCCACAACCAACAACAGCTTGTTCACGTGTGACATGTAGAATACCATACCAAATAAATAAATAAATAAAATTGTAACAAAGGCAGTAATCAAAGAAAGGGATTGAGGGTACGAGGACTGAACCATTACGATCACTGAGGGGGAAGGAGATGGGTCCATATGAAAATAGACTGGTACAGATACAACTTGTACAGGTACAACTTGCCTTGGGCGCAGGTTAAAAGTATAAAAAATTAACTGGTTGGGATGAGGGGAGTGGAATTCAGAAGGGACACACTAAAAGATCATACCCCGTAACCGTTCGACCCGCCATGTGTAGCATGGGCTCTAGCTAGTTTTCAATAAATATCCAATTATGGATAACTTGCTATTTTTTTTGCTAGCAGCAGTGAAATAAGAGCCACCACGGTTTGTTTTAACATTACGTTAAATATTAGTGATATACTAACTGACATCCTGTTATTGCCCTTTTCTTCTTGCAGAATAAATCAATATATTACAAGCCTACCGGGCTGAATTTTGTGTTAGCGTCTCGGTCGTTAATAGTTGGTTTCTATGAACACGAGATTTGCACATTCGTATCAGAATTTCAGTTATTGGTCGTGCCGTTCCGGAGTTACGGGGCCCTGAACGATCAATTTCATTGTTTTACATTGTTTTTAACATTGTTATTCGGCAACAATGCATATCAGCAAACACCAGCCGCAAGGGGTGGGTTGAAATTGAATTGAATTGAATTTGAATTTATTGAGGTAATGATGCCTTTAAGCAATACACTCACCTTAACTAAACTAATGCTACTTACAGACTAACCAACCAATGCCATTGTACATCAGATTGAGATTGGGTTGAGATTAAACAGATGCTAACAATGCTTGAAATAAGCAGTTGTTTACAGTATATGCTATAGAAACTAGGTGGCACTAGGCAATACACTGTCAGTGCGGGCAAGAATGCAAGAAGGAAGAAAGTTTTAGAAAGGTAACACATTTCGGACAACCAACAAAATTGTAACGATCCGGTTTTTCTCTGGAATCTTACAGTTTAAAACAAGCAGGAAAGGGGAGACTGGGATGACAATAACAAACGAATAGTGACAAAATACGTAGTCATCAAAGCCTTAATAAAGGGGTACGAAAATTTTGGGGGCATGGGATATGTGTCAGACGCTGCGAGACGAGACGACTCCAAACTTGAAATTAGCAGTTGTTCACAGTGCCTGTTATAGAAATTTGGTGATACCACACTGCCATTGTAGGCACGAAGATTTTTCATTGGTAAGGGGGATGTACTGACTGAGTGAGCGAAGCGAACCAAAATCAACATTTTTTATAGCCAGTATGCGCAAAATTGTGATTAAAGAAACTTACTTCGATGAAGCATGGACATACACATGACAGACAAACGTTTATTACACGCGTCCGGAGGAATGGCTTCCCTTAGTCGATTATTATTATTGTTATTATTGGTGGAATAAAGCGAAAGAAGCGAGCATAGCGTAGGCTGTAACGGACACCAAATTGAAAAATGTTTGTTGCGGTTGGTTGTTGGTTGGTTGCACTTTTGCACTCTGGGTGGAACCCAAACGAAATGTAGGTTTGGAATGAAATTTGCTGCATCGCTTGAAACCCCAAAAACTATTGTTGAGCTCGAATTTGTCGTAAGTCGAAGAATTGTAACGGAGAAATTACAATTTTCGAAATTAATGATCTAACACTCACCATTGTAAATTCAGAATCCTGACTAGTACGACGAAGCGACACATTGCTGTTGGTAGTCAATCAAATTTTAAAAACCTTGGCAAATTAAAACATCATTGCTATCTTACAGCAATGTGTACGCTACATTTTCAACCTAAATCCTTGAAATAACACCATTTGATGGTTGCATTTAACAGCTACAGGAAGACACGTAACCGTAAAAAACAAGGATTTCGTTACATCATTGAAAAAAGTATGCTTGGAGGAATTCCCTTCAGCATGGCGACGCAAGTGGCATTTACACTAGCGATGGGAATCCCGAATATGAAATCTGAAATCGTCGTATCATGGCGAAGCGGTATCCAGAACACGAATTATTAACATGCCTGTGTCCAATTGTCGGGATTGACATTTTACTTATTAAAATTTATGTATTTTTGCATTTAATGTTTCGTTTAATTATGGCATAATTACTGTTATATACGGATTAATTGTTTGACTCGATTAATTCTTCTGATGCTATTTAAGTTTCAATAGCAATAAAAAATTCTTTCAAATATTTCGTCTTCCAAAACCAAGATAAAATGGTGCTTTCAAGTAGGAGTGTAAAATTGGTCTAAGAAACGCTGGCAAGGAAGGCCTGGAATTTGCCTGTCAACGAGTGTAGGGAGGCCAGCCCTGAAACGGGGGCGTAGGGTCAGGCTAACCGTTTCTGCACTTGTCGATTGCTGATTGGTTAAGACCTCAGTTAGCAACAGCGTTACCCAATCCGAAAGGTTAAAAGCATTTTGGAGAATTGGTGAGTTTTCTTTGTCCGAGAGTGCCCCCTTTTTCCATCGACGGTAGTGGACGTGTTTTTGGTGTCTCCTAATTTTGAAACAAAGGACTGAGTGCGAATCAGTGCGTGCCCGAGAGAAGCGAGCAGTTTTCCATCGCCAACCCCAAAAGGGAACGACGGGAACCTTTGCCAGCCTCCTACCGATGTTGAGATAAGTGCAATTGTGTATTTGATTTGATTTGATTTGAATTGATTTGATTGCTTAGCTTACACTAGGGGAAAGCACCATAGGGACAGATACTAAATTGGACACACTTAAATTGTGGGAACTCCTCGTTGTAAGGCCAATGCTAGCTTAGGCCACAAAGGAGTAAAGATCTGAATAAAGGGAAATAGGGACAGATAAATAAAATCCTTAAAAATATTAAATTGTGTGGTTATGAATTTGTTCCTCGACATGGCACCTTAGATTTCTTCCGTTAGGTTATCCTGAAAGTGGCGTATAGAGGAGAGCAGGGAAGAAAGGCGTGGTAGGTGTCAATTTATTAAGTGTTGTTGCAGGTAATGTTTATCCACCCAAAACCAAAACTGGTAAAATAGCCGCCAAGTTTACAAAAAGGGTCTGCCTTTCAAAGTAGTGATATCATTCAACCAGGGAAAGGCCACCAAGGTTAATCCTTTTAGCCAAGTTAATCGCACCTACTAATAGTTCGAAGGTTCAAGTTTTCATTTAACGTCTAAAATATTATTCGGTGCGATTAACTTGTCTAATAGGATTAATCTTGGCGGCCTTTTCCTGGTTGAATGCAGGGATGCTGCCGGGAGTACCAGCTTTTTTCACATTTTTTCACATTCCCACTTTTAATTTTTTTCACATTTTTCACATACCTGTTTTTCATTTTTCTCATATTTCTCATACCTGTGTTTTATTTTTTCATATTTTTCACGTAGCTACTTTCATTTTCGTATTACTATTTCTTCTTTTTCATATATCACCAGTTTCACATTTCTTTAATAAATTTTTTTTTCCAGTAACCATTGTAATTCCCCTATAATTTCAGTCAAGAGAGCGAAAGCAAATTTAAAGCGACTCCGCCCGTAAACCAACCAATTTTCTTTTGTGTGTGCTTACCACTGGCATGCCTACGTAATTCTAGGCCCAAAATTAGGGCGGATAATTTGATTGTTTTTAATTCGTTTGTGCGTTTTGCCTTTTTTTCGCACCAACACTCGTATTTTTCACAATTTTTCACATTTTTCACATATTATTTTACTACTAGCAAATTTTCACATTTTTCACATTTTTTCACACCGGCAGCATTCCTGTGAATGATATCACTACTTTGAAAGGCCGACCCTTTTTGTAAACTTGGCGGCTTCTCTTACCAGTTTTGGTTTTGGGTGGATATTATGACTTTCATAGGCCTGTCAATGTACAAAAAATCCCACGGTGTAATTGTCACCCCTACCTTTTTTTGTCTGGAGGTATTTTATTGTATGAATGTTCTCATTCATAATTTTCACATTTGCTATTGTCATTCCAAATAAATTAATAACAAGCATAACAGTATGATAATTGCAAGGACCTAATCAATTCCTATGGAATAAAAGATACCCTGTGTCTTATTGAACCAGTAATGAGAAATTTATTCGGGTCGTGGGGCATATAATTCATTTTGAATTCGCGTACCGTAAAAAAAAAACGATTTTCATTTGGTGGGAAAAAAAACGACCAAACCTTTGCAATAAAAGATACTCCGTCTCTTCGTGAACCAATACTGCAATTTTGAGGCCCCGGCCAAATGCCATGCGCCCCAAACCTAACCTAAAGATAAGCAACAAACAACCAACAACCATAGGCTCCACAGTACAAAAAAAAACATGCAACCTTGTTACCGCCGAAGCACAATGGAGCACAACAGAAAAGCACAACAGAAAAGCACAACAGAGCACCATAGAGCACAATAGAGTACTACGCATACAAGCCGCTGGCGGCCCACCTTCTCTCTCCCATAAAGGGAAAGTTCCAGTGGGCATTGGAATCTACGTTGCACTCACAGATAACCGCACTGCCCGGCTCACCTTCTCTTCCCCTTTTAGGGAAAGTTCCAGTGAGCACTGACATCAAATCTTCAGGGGCCACACTTTGAACAGCACAGAACTACCACAGTACCAGCGCATCACCAAGTAGGACTGGGGGGTGAGGAGGAGCTACACCTCTAAACCTGTTGTGACAATGAAGGCTGCAATCGCTCGGAGTCTAGCTAGTGGGCGCAGACCGCGATCATGGGATAGGAGGTCCGCAAACACCGTGAGAGAGCTCAGGAAGGGTGCCAGCCGCTGCCACTCTGCTGCAAATTTCCGACACACCGTCAGAACATGCTCCGGGGACTCAACAACCCGACACACTGAACACAGGGGCGAGTCAACCCAGCGATAACGAAACCTATGTACCTGCAGCAGCGTGAAGTTGACTCTGAGTCTTGATAGAATCTTGGCAGAACTATAGGGGAGCTTATCAAGGTTCGACCTGGCAGTGCATTGTGGATGAACCGCATGCAGTAACCTACCATCTGGGGCCGCTGTCCACGCTTTCTGGCACTGTGCAGTGGCCCATCGCCGAATGGCCACTCGCCGCCGACGCGCAGAGACGATTGGAAACACACGAGTACAATCAAGCCGTGCTGCATCTCCTGCCACTCCATCTGCAACTTCGTTGCCCGGAGTTCCACAGTGACCCTGGATCCATTTGAAGGATACAACACTGCTTCGGAGCGCAACCCAAAACTTCCAACCAATGGTATACACCAACGGATCACGCACATCCAGGCTCGCCCACGAGGCCTGAAGGAGCTTGAGGCTTGCCTGTGAATCAGTCAGAATTGTCAAAACCGGAAGCTGCAAGGACTCAACAATGTCGAGAGCAATCGAAATAGCGAGCAACTCACACATCGTACTCGACGTTGCCTCCTCTACTCGACGCTGACAAACAACCTTCAAGGAGGGAATGAAAATCCCTATACCACCTCTTCCATCCGTCTGATGAAACGAAGCGTCACAAAAAACTTCACACCCCGCTGCTCCTGGCTGAAAAATAGCTTGCAGCTCGGGACACCAAGTCCACGGGCTCAGAGGCCGTGGTGTAGCAACCGTGTGCAGAGACTTCGACACCTGACGCAACAGGGTGACACCCCGTCCAGCCTCTCCAAGAACAGCACACGCCCTATCACTTAGCGTCCCGTAATCCTGCAGGATCCGACCCACAGGGTCGCAAGAACCCCTGCTAAGGTTGTGTAGACAGAGCGCTACGAGCAGCTCTTGCGCACGTAGCTCAACAGGCAGCTCGTTGCACTCGACACACTGAGCGCTCACTGGTGTGGTGTAAATACACCCTGACACCACACGTAGACACACATTCACAGAGACTTGAAGTGCCCTCTCATGGCGCCCAATGCCACACAAAAACGGCAGTGAATAGTCTAGAACAGACCGGACAAAAGTTCGATATGTAGCAATCAACGCGCCCCTCATAACTCCTTTCCCTGCTAATTGCCGCAGAATTGCTGTTCTCGCTAAAACCTTCTGTCGAACTCTACTCACATGCAAGTCCCAAGTCAACCCGGAGTCCAGAACTACTCCAAGGTACTTAACACTCTCTTTTGGACAGACAATCTGCCCACTGATATTAAGCTGTATAGTAGACTGCTGAATGATTTTGGACCTCGTAAAGACAACTACTTCGGTTTTGGCAGGCGCCAGCAGGAGCCCATGCTCCTGCAGAAGAGAGTCAACTTTACCCAAAACCCTCTGCGCTTCTCCAGCAAGCACAGCAAGGTTCTGTCCAACGAACCAAATGGCAACATCGTCTGTATAACAGACAATGTTAGAGCTTGCCCCAACTTCAATCAAAACGTCATTAATGGCTACGGCAAACAATGTGGGGCTGAGGCAACTCCCCTGGGGAAGGCCTCTATTCGTCGAATCTGTAGCCGACCAGTACGCTCCAACTCGCGTAGCAAACGCACGTTTTCCCAGAAGCGCAACAATCAATCTAACCAAACACTCACTAACTCCCATCCCACGCAGGGACGCCTCTACCCACTGAATAGACACTGTGTCATAGGCCGCCTTAATATCCAAGAAGACGGCCAACACGATATCTCCAAGCATCCATGCCTCTCTGATGCTAGAAAGCATAAAGAGGACAGCATCTTGGGCACTTCTGTCCGGTCGATACCCGAATTGCACTCCCGCGAGACACTCATAGTATTCTAGGTGCCACTCCAGGCGTTTTACAATCATGCGCTCCAGAACTTTCCGGACACAAGAAAGCAACGCAATCGGTCGGTAATTAACCAGTTCAGACCTTGTGCTGCCTTGCTTATGCACAGGCACCAGAATCGTGAATAACCACGAGGGAGGGACCTTGGCTCCAGAAAGAAGATCGCGAAAAAGAGGGAGCACCCCAGGACTCCCTGCCTCAAGGTCCTTCTTCAAAACACCGTAGCCAACACCGTCAATCCCTACCGCACTGGTATTTTTACACTTACGAAGGGCTGACCGTAGCTCTGCATCTACCCACGGTAGATCGCCAACACACGAGAGTGATGAACTAGACACAGCAGGGGGGAAGGACCCTCCCGCAAACGAGTACACGCTGGCAAACCTAGAATTGAACGCCTCTGCCATTCTTTCCCCTCACAGAACCTCCCTGTCCGGTCCAGTGGGACTCTAAATCCATGATATCGCAGTTTTTGCAGCACCCGGGCTAAGTTGGCGCCATGCTTGCGTTAGCGAGCATGCACCGCTAACATTCGCACATAATCTCTCACCGAACATCGCCTTTTCGTGTCGCAGAATAAACCTGCTCTCAGCCACAATCCCCTTATATTCCCACCACTTAGACTCACTCGGGGAGCACTTCCATCTGCGATAGGCTCTCCGGCGATCCCGCACAGCAACTGTGCAGCGATGCGACCACCACTCTGGACGATCAGTCATGCTCCGACGCAACAGGCATTTGCGACGCCCCCGTATGAACTGCCTAACCCAATGGGCAAAAATCCCATCACTAACTTGCGGCTGCGAGCGCTTCCTCGGCTCAACCAAGGATGCTATACACGCAGAGGAGCTGCGCGGTCGCAGGATCACTGGAAGATGATCACTGCCTCTCAAATCAACGGATACATGGCTACAAAACTGGGTAGCAATACTCGGTGAGCAGAGCAAAAAATCCAACGCAGACTCTTGAACCCTATTACTCTGCCAGCGCACAAAGGTGGGCGAACCATCATGCACTATCTGCACACCTACGGCCGCAGATTTGCATCCGCTAGCTTACGCCCCTTAGTATCAACATGCAACGATCCCCAGTCATAGTGATGACTGTTGTAGTCACCACCAATAATGACCGGAGCAGGGAACTGGTTCAACCACGCTGTCCACTCAGCTGTAGTCGGACTCCCAGTCGCATAGAGAAACACTATAGACACCCAACCGTCGCCCATCCATACTTTTATAGCAACTGCGTCAACCCCACTAAGTTCATACCTAATGTCCATGTGAAGATATGGGACCGACCACTTGATAAAAACCCCTACTTTGCAACCAGAATGAACAAATTCCGTTCTCCACGATGCTGCATGCAAACCGCGCAAATCAACAGCTTCTTGCACCCCTAAAATGCTAGCATATTGCAGCAATTGCTCAAGCTCACCTAACTTACTCATCAATCCCCACAAATTCCACGAAAGAAAGTGTAAGGGGCGAATGGGGTAATTAGGTTAGACATGAACCCCCGCACTAGCCTCCCCCGTCACTCACCTGCGACACACTGATACTGCTAATACTTAGTGTAAAACCATCTCCTAGATCACTACATTCTTGTGATGCATTTTCCTGACTCTGTTGCAAACCACGTGAAACAATTGCCGCTGCAGCCTCACTCATAGCCGCTACCGTGCGTTCCACTACCCCCACTGGAGGCTCATCTGCTGGGAACTCTACTTCTATCACCTCACTTATGCTCCCATCTCTCATTTCGCACTCAGCACTTATCTCAACAGTCGGTTGTGGCATCCCGGCCACCTGCGATAACACACCGCCGGTATCAACCGGTGGCGGCTGGACCTTCCTCTTCTTTTTTTGACCACCCTTCCTCCGCTTTGCTGGTGGGGTTAGCCACGGACCAACACTTTCTCGGCCGTCATGACTGGCCACAGGATCACGTCCACCTCCATCAGGCGTCTCGTTTCTTGTTTCGGATCGTCCTCGGCTGTCGCTAGCCATTGCGGCCAAACTGTGGGCACTGGTGCTGAAGGCGGTATGCTCCAGGTTCCCTTGACGTTGCTGCTGCAGACGGGTGTCCAGTTCTTGCGGGGACACCTTCTGCGTTCTCAGCTCCTTTAATCTCCTTGCTTCAATCAAGTGTGGACAAGGCTGGCGCGGGTCGCGCCAGACTCCACAGGTATCGCACGCGATCGCCACGCAGGCTGGCCGGAAGTGCCCTCGTGCCGAGCAACGAAGACATGTAGGTGGACGGTCGCCGACAATTACCAGCGATTGTATTCCCTTTATCACCGCCATGTCCGGGACTTCATCGATGGTGACGCCTTCTCTGAGGCGCAGGGTCACTTGGCGCACCCCGGTCTCACAAACGGGTCTACCTCTGATGTACAGTTTCTCAAATGAGTGCTTCTCTAACACTGCAATCTTCCCAAAACCGACTGCAATCTCTTGAGGCGTAATGCCAACCGGCAACCAGTGCAGACGCGCCTGCACTGTCTGCTCATGCAGATCATGTAGCTCTGCTGGGTAACCATTGATCACTAATTCTGACCTCAGCAGCTTCAGCTTGGCCACTTGCGAACTAAACGCCACCTCGAATGTGTGGGCTGCTCGTAGGGTATTT
>JAHWFP010249767.1:0-12417 GCA_023313725.1 Lithobius niger
ACAAGGTTCTGTACTAGGACCATTATTATTCTTAATTTACACTAATGATATTGATGAAAATATAGAAAAAAGCAACATTTTCCTTTTTGCAGATGACACAATATTAATATCAATAAATAACAACTATGAAGTAATGATGAAAAATTTACAATATGACTTTAACATATTAAATGATTTTTTTATAGAAAATGAACTATATATCAGCAAAGAAAAAACTATACAAATGGATATATCGGTACCAAAAATGAAAAATAAAAAAGAAATATGGATAATAAAACATTATGGTGCTTGTAAAAATTTAATACCAGGAAAAATTAAATATACATGTCATGAAAAATGTAAGGAACTGGAAAAAAGAAAAAATAACAAATACCTAGGACTTATAATTGATGAAAATTGGAACTTTAAAGAACATATAACTGGAATTATAAAAAAATTAAGACAACTTATACCAAAAATATATAAACTCAAAAACATATTAAATGTTAAACAGAAACAAATAATCTATAATGCATGGATAAAAAGTATAATAAGTTATGGAATTGAAATTTGGGGTAATACTACAGAATATATAATTGAGAGATTACAAAAAGTTCAGAATAAATTAGTGAAGGTATTATTTGGGAACAACAAAAAGAAAAGGAAAACAATTGAGTTATTAAAAGAAAATGAATTATTTAAAATAAGGGGACTAAAAAACTATACAATAATAATAAAAAATTATTATAGCAATAAACATAAAGTATTATCAAAAAACATTAGTAAATTGCGTGGAGGTAAAAGAAAATATGAAATACCACAATGGAATAATTCTTATGGAAAAAGAGGAAAAACATGGTATATACCAGAACTATTTAATGAACTTCCAGAAAACATGTTAACCTTTGCAAATCTGAATGAACTTAAAACAAATTTAAAAACTCACATTATGAAAAACCAATATTAATATAAGATACAGCATAGACAAGACCTAATAAATCATAATGATAAAGTAATTTTATGTAAAATAAAGTATGTATTTATGTAACTTGGTGTAATGTAATTGTGTGTAACTATGTATCTTGATATATTCTATGTATATACGAAACAGTGTTGTCAGTGAGGGCGTCAGACGTAATAATGAAACATGTATTAAATTATTTGAAAAAGATGTATTATATCTCAAACAAGCTTTGCAAAAAGCTTCGAGGATTGCAATTTAATTGTAATTTATAATAAAGTTATTATTATTATTATTATTATTACACTTTAGGTAACCTTATACCTCTTTTTTTTTAATGAAATAAAACAAACTTTATATCAACCTCCTTTTCTTTTTCGGGAGAAGTTACGTTCTATTCTTAAGAGATATTTACTGTTATTGCGCAAACGCCCTATCAATAGGTGTAGGTCAGCCTATTGATAAAGCGTTTATTGTTCAAAATGAAATAATAGGCGAGCTATAGCAATTCCGCCAACAGGTTATCTGCAATTAAATCTAAACTAAAATCAGAAAAATAACTGTCTGTATTTGATAACACATCAGTAACCATCGCCTTTCATGTACATCCCTGAATGAATTATCCCTGTATTGATGAATAACAATTACAACCACATCGATACTGGACCTAAAAATTGATTTTGCCATTTTCCCTCTCTCACAGGCTTCATTCTAGTGTTAGGACCTACGATTAAGAAAAAAAAAGAAAGTTCGATCCTGTCCTGCATGGTTGTTGTTTATTTCTCTTCGCGGTAAGTGAAAGAAGCAGTTCTGTTTACGTAGTCAAGATCTACTGGCTATTCCCAAAACTACAGCCATACATGTAAATAGAATAGAAAGACATAATTATTTGCGAAATAAAAAATGGTAGGTGACATTTTGTATTTGATTAATTTAGGTCAGGTTGAAAACGACAATAAAAAGAAGAGTTTATTCTCGTAGTTGTCTCATTTTCATTTGCTGGCATAAGTTTCATTTCACCAATCTAGTTTCAGATTCCATTTCCCAACGTACCTCGCCATCTCGTGGAGGGTTTACATAACACGCATGACAACTGAAACATGGCGGAACCCAGTAACAAAAAACAACTGAAGAGCAGGAATCACTAGAGTTACTATTGCTATCAACACTATTTGCCTGTCTGTCGTTTCGTGATTAAAAATGGCGTTCGATTTTCACACTTTGTCAGCACGATGTTGCAGGCACTAACTTGTTTCTGTTTCAGTTTCACTTGTGCTTCTCGATGCAGTAGGCGTCACCTGTTGAGAGATTTTGTAAATTCTCACGTTTGGTGGCAGACCATGAATAATGAAGAGGAAAGAAATCGACATCGTGTTCGGAACGACTGGAAAACAACTTGACACCGTGTGTGCAGAGACCGGCACAACTTCGACAAATCTCTTAGAACAAGAACTATATTCACAGTAGAAAAAACATTAAAAAATGTCAGTAGTAATAGCCCTAGAGCTTTTGTGGATAACACGGCTACTTTTTTTTACACGAAGCCTGTAACCTGACATTAAAACTAACGAATGCTAATTATTTTGCAATTATATCAAATAATTGCAAATTAATTAGCATGAGTTAGTTTTAGTCTGGTTACAGGCTGAGTGCGAAAACAGTTTTAGACGTATTATCCACAAAAGCTAGAAGGTTGTTTTATTCGAGTATATCCAAATTCAAAATAAATAATAACACAAGGACTAAACATTCTTTGTGTTATTATTAATATTTATAACGTAATGCTACGTTTTATTAGGTTACCAATTATCAGTTCATAAAATAATTTGTCTCCAACGAGAAGTTATGGACGATGGTGCGCCGGCGACTTTCTCTCTTTAATCACGCCGCATCAACTACGCATTGCTGAAACCGCCGAGAGATGGCGCTGTGTGTGTTCCTGTACTAATTTTTAATCGTTTGCTAATAAATACCATGGGATCGAAAAACTAAAAGACTAATACAGTAGAAATTAAAATTATTTATGCCAATAGATCGCCGAAAAAAAATTATAATATACTAATCTAAAAAATTATAAAATGTGATGTTAAAATACGAAAATCGTAATGAATAAGTCGAGTTTTCCAGCTGTCCAGTGTCGAGTTAATATACACCCCCGCAGCAAAATGGTGGGGAGTGGATTTCATTAAGGAAAAGATGTTTTATCAGTTTCAGGTATACAACACAGCTATAGGTATTGAAGCATTTCCATGTTAAAAGTATGTAGGTATTTAGGCATTTCTATGTATTAAGAAATGTAGGTATTTAGGCATTTCCGTGCGTAAAATGTATAGGTATTTAATTACTGCCATGTATAAAAACATGTTGGTATTTAGTGAATACCAACAGGTTTTTACACATGGCAATAATACCTTTAAAGTTGGCAAAGTTTTGTTATTTAAGATGATAAATTTCGATTTTTAATTCCTTCCACTTTCCTCAATCAAAAAATAATAATACTTAAAACTCTTACACTTTCCAGGCCGTTGGGTTAATACGTTACCACCAAATGAGAGGCCACATGGTGTTAGGCCTATGCAACGCAAAATGAAAGTGAAACACTGGCTCACGTGGAATAATTTACTTTCGGAAATGCTCATAAGATGGCGCAACATCCTCTGCAGGTAGAACCCAACTTTTAATCGAAACTGAAATAACTCGATGCTGCCAGCACGAAGGAAGGTGAAAGTTTCGGTTTTAACATAACAAGCATAGGGTTAAAACGTGTTCCGTTACAATAAAACTATGATAACGGTGTATATTAGTCAACAATGCAAAATAAAGTGATATTTTAAATTCTAAACTTGTGAATACCGATATCTAATCTCCACAGTGCTGAGTGTCGCAAACTACCACCGATGTTGGAACACATACATCAATTTGGATCCTTGGACGAATGATTGGGTCATTCAATCATTCATCGAAGGTGTATCGATGGTTTGCCCTGGTTAATTAAAAAAATATGAGGTTATGATGATAGACAATATTATTGTGGTTGTCGTATAGGGTTTCTCGTTAAAGGTGAAGAAAATAAAATAGAGAAAGGAATGGAATGCAGGGCTCGTCAATATTATAGTTGTTTGGGGTCATAATTAAACTAAACTGGCCTTAATTCAGCCCAGGTTACAGTTAATTTCACTCTTTCTCTGCTGATAGTAAATATTTGAAATTAGTACACGCTTTCAACGATTACGGCCAGAAGGTGTCCCTCCTCTTCACTGAACCTAATGTTAAGGCATTTAGGCCATTCAACTGCACTAGCTTACGTTGCAGAGTGTCGTCATGGAGATCAACACTAGTTAACGTTACAAAAACAAAATATTCACAATAGGAATTTGGTAATTAATTGCTTAAAAGAATGTTACGCCATATTAGGTGATTTTTTTTTAATCTAGCATTCAGTTTTAAAACGGATTATAGTTACGAATGGAATTATGCATAATGCACGGTTTTGTTTTATGAGTAGTGACCCACTCGTACCGAATCTTCCATCCGTGGTACGAACTGGAAACGGTGTGAATCGAACAAAGAAGTTCTTTAACTTCAAACATTGCCTGAGTACTGGCAATTCGTCAGTTCCCAAGCATTACTGTCGCTATTAGCTGGCTGAATGACGCTCAACGCCGCCATTTTTTATTCAAGTTTCACATCCCCTCCGATGTAGTAGCTTGGTGGGCACGGTGCGATTCCACTTACGAGGCAACATGATGCCTTCTATTGCCAAAGATGGAAGCAGGTACTACAAGTATTTATAAGAGTGATTTTACCCAATCTGCCCTGATTCAAACCAACGATACATTCAAAAGACACCTGATTAGCAACAAATCAAATCCCATCGGAAAAACTATGTAGTATGAGTGAAATTAGTGACAACCCACACAGGTTAAAAGCATGCGAGTGAAGTGCAAAAGTGAATAAACCCAATCTTTGCCTTGCACAGGTAAAAAAAGTGTTGCTGAAGAGTCGCGCAAAAAAACCTAACAGATGCGCTTGAAGAGGTAAATGTGAGTTAATCAGTGTCACTTTCTTTTTATTATATTGAGTAAATTCTCCAAATATTGTCTTACTGTTTTTATTTTTAATGTTGTTTTATTTTAACGTAATTGCACGTAAAAAATCCCGCAACCCTAATACCATTTTTTTTTTAGAATTATTATTCAGGCCTACTAACTAAAATCCACAATAATATTAGGGTACTTAGTTAATGTGAAAAGTGTGAACGACTGGTTCAAAACGTATGGGGGATAAAGGCAGACAGATGCCAGCATAGAAAGAGAAACTCTAAAACTGCCAAATTGGTAATCAAACCACACTAAGGCAGGACAACAACCGTCCTAAAAAAAAAACTATCTGGAGCATATTACTACGTACACCAACATTTCGATCCTACCCAAGCATACGGACACTTTACATACAGATGAGAGGCTACCTTGCTCCAGTTCGTATACCGCGCGTCACCCAACAATATTATAATTACACTTTACTGCTAACTGTATGTTTTTTTCCAGTTCCTGCAGAAAGTGGGGCGCTGTAGGTAACTGACGGAAACATTTTTATTTGATCGAACCGTTACGTCATATACATCAGAAGGGTACACATCACTGCTAAATGGAGGAAATTATGGTTACTGAATATTATGGTTACTGAATATTATCTTACAAGTGACGCAATTAGTGAGTTTCATGGTGCTGATAGCTGAAAAAAAAATAGTTTCGAACAACTTCTACGGGTTTTAAGCTGGGCTTACAAGAAGTTTGTTTGTGCCTGTCAAGTCCGTAAAGGGAAATGGTGAAGCCTGGAACAAAATTTTCGGCAAGGCTCCCTTCCAACATCTTTTCGACATCCTGAGGAACCCCCCCCCCCCCACCCCACTCCACGGGGACGGGGTAGGTCTCCAACCATTATCACCAAAAAAAGGCTTTTGTTCATGTTGCAATTTTATTTATTTTCGCTTCTTGTGCTGTGCGACCGGGGACGGGATGGTGCCCAAGACAAAGTGTTCCCCCTTCTTGATGGGCCTGGGCCGGCAGTTTCTAATTCACCCCAGCCCCACCTTTTTTAATCGCCAGTCTCGGTCTGCAACATGTTCAAAAAGCGTCATGGGCAGATTTTCACGGCCTGCCAACAAATGAGATGAAAATGTACTTTTTCGAACCACCCAGGCAATAAAAAAAATGCGAAAATCATGTAAAAACGGAGTTGAAAATGATTTAATTCATATATTGTTTTACGTCGTTGGCAGTTTTGGGTAACTTCATGCTCCGGGTCTGGGGTTGTAGAATTTAGTTTTACTAGTTTACTTTTAAGATTCTACTTGTTACTGCGTATTAGAATGCAGTGCACATGAAATGGCAAGAACTTTTAGACGACTCTGTTTTCATTTATAGGTTCCTAGTAACATAGACTTCTGACAAACATTGTAAACTCCCAGTTTATTCGCCAACCGTCGAAGAAGCAGAGGCTATTTTAAAAGATCCAGAACAAAGTGTGTAGGAGCGGCCGAGCGATCAGAATCCTGGCCTTCAAACCAAACGGATGTCCATTTCATTCTACTATTTATGAATACACAACGGGCTTTATCACTTGGCCTGCAATTTTACCCTACAGTTTGATGATAAGTAATTATAAAAGCACCGCCCTATACTCATTACGTTTCTGTTTGTCGGCAAATCCCGTAAAAACAAAGTACTATTTTTTGCCATAACACATCCAAAACGTAACTTGTAAATTCAGTATTTTTATGCAACTCACCAAAAGACTAACTAGTTTTCAAAATTTGAAAAAAAAAATACATGGCGACACATATAAGTGAATACAACCTTTTGTGCCAAGCGAATAAATCATTTTATTCAAACTCTTAAGCATGCTATGTAGTAAGTAGTCTTATGACGAAATGCTGGATTAAAGTTTAAGTTCTTCCATTTTCGTTTATTTAATGTATTTATTATTCACTACATACCACCATTATTCACTGTATAAGTGAAGTATAATGCCGATACAAACGAAAATATTATCAATTTTATTAGCATTTACTTCAAAATGAGGCCACCTTATTTGGGAAAGGCCTACATACTATTTTTTTTAAAGGTGACAGCTTAACCTTAATGTTTGAGCGTATTCACCTAGTTAAAGGCTAAAGAAAATAGTTTAAAGAAAATTAAAATAAATAAAGAAAGCAACAAAAGAAAATTCGATAAATAAGAAATTAATACACATTGTGGAAAAATTGTGTTTACAACTTAATGAAAATTCAGTGGTGGTCCAAGTAATTATCCAAGTAATGGTCTGGCTGGACTTCACACCCATAATAAGAAAGCGTCAGGCAATTTGGACAAACAACTTCAACTTGTTTTTCATCATCTAACAAACACCAAGCAACATAATTAAAATAATTAAGCCATAAGTCAAGCAGCAGTTTTTGTTTTTAGAATGAAAAAATGCACCAACTGAAAACGACAAGTGAGGATTTAAAACAGTGAAAGAGAAAACACTCGTGACACAAAACAAACTGTAAAGCAATTGCTAATGAAAGCGAAATTGAATTAGCCAGATTGGACCACGACTTAAACCTCCTGGTATCAGAGCAACGAAGGGTGGGAGGGAAAAGTTAACGAAGCAGTCTTTGACAAGCCAAAATTACATTATCGAAAAAGACCTTCCTATGAGTGTCTAGATTGAGACTTTAAAAAAAATATTTTTGCTCGACAAATTCGTTTTCAGCTATCAACAAGGGGAAATTGTAAGGGCTGTAGAACGGGAGAGAGACAGGGAAATTTCATAAATTACCGCATTTTTTCTGAGTTATACACGGTGTATCTTGAGTCCTGGAAGTATTTTGTGAGCGGCTACGTCTTCCTGGAGGGAGCGGCTTTAATCGAAGGCCGCCATTGTTTTTGTAACCATTTTGGATATCAACAAGGCACTCTGCTACCAAAAACGTACAATCAATTATCTGTCTTCGTTCTGCAGCGAACTCAGATACGTCGCGCACACTATAGTAGCAATCAAGACATTAGCTATATCACGTCTCTAAGCCATCGACAGTAAAAAAAAAAGTAGTTATTTAAAATTTTTGTTATGTGTGCATGATAGTAAATTTCTGCTCTAAATTCCTTCCGCCTCCCCTCTCTACTCTGGTTTAAAATTAATGATAATTAAACCAAGGGCGGATTCAAGGGAGGGGTCGAGGGGGCTGCGGCTCCCTCCAAAGCAAATAAACACTAAAAACAGCCAACATCTTTTTAAAAACGCAGTTAAGTTCCGAAAAAAATGCACAAAAACATAGAAAAATCGTTCTGCGGACCCAACCAAGACCCAAGATTTAGTTCTGGATCCGCCCTTAAATTAAACAAATTAGTTTTCCACGTCATTCGTACGTGGTCAATGTTAAGCCGGTATTAAACCTACGCACTGCCAAGTGAAAGTGAAACCCCCTGTTCAAGCTTTTGAGAGCGTGATTGATTTTCGTAATTGCTCAACAGATGGCACAGCAACCTCTGGATGTCGAATGTTTTTCGAAACTGAATTTTCTCGCAACCAAATACGGAGAAAGGTGAAAGTTTCGGTGAGTGTAAAGTCCACGCTGTTGCGTGAAGGTGCAAAATTAAACAAAACAAATTAAAATGCCAAAATATGATGGGTTAAAAACGGCAACATTGGACAATTACCCGTCCCCTCCGTGTGATATCCCCTGATTTACTGGACAATATTCCCCAGTTTAATCACAGGACAATTTTCTGCCCGGCTATTTCGCTCTCCTCATTAAAAAAATTGCTCGAACACTTTACAATTCAGTAATTAAAAAGTTTAATGGGCAAAGAAATCTGTGTTTTAGTTCTTTTCCAAGCGACGCTTTGTTCTCAACGAATTATTTGTCAATTAGTTATATAATTAAAATCTGAAGGTCACAGTTATTTGACCGAGAGAGAGATGCTACAATGCATGTGTTGTCCGTCGTATTGTAAAACTGAATTTAGAATATTTTTTGGAACGACTCTACTGACTATATGATTTCTGCCCCAAGTTCGAATTATATTTTTGCCCCATGCTCTTCAAATGATCCGGCAAAAATCTTTATAATCGTGTCCGAGTACCTCTGCCACCACGTGCAAGATTTGATGGGTAAATGATAAACGAAGAGCCCGAGTTGTTTCAAAATGCGTGAAATTGGCAATAATAGTGTTATTTTGCCATCGTAAAACAAGATAGACGGGTTCGAGTTCCAGTCGGGGCAGTTGTCTTTACTTTCTTTCTCAGATTAGTGTATTGTGTATCCTCACAAGGCCAGTCTTTAATGCAGACTGCTTGCTTCGTTTACCCTTTATCTAGTGATTTATTCCTTATTGGAGCATAGCTCCACTATGAAGACACTCCAATGTAATCTTAGACCGCGCATCACACGAAAACCACAAGAACTATCCAAACCAAACTGCAGTAGCACAGGAGTCCGGACAAGGATTATCAAAAGAAAAATCCGGAATCGGACATGGGGTTGAGGAAACATCAGGGTGATAAAATGGACCAATAGCAAGAGACAAAATCAAAACAACAACGAGACGTGAAGCCGTTTCAAGGCATTGTTCAAGGCATCCGATTGTTAAAAGATTGATTGTTGATGATAAACAGGCGGCGTTAGGCGGTAATAAACCAAATTCAAGCTATTTTCACTTTTTTGTCGGCCGATTTCGACGTTTGAATGCACCATTTTCACTGGTTTTTCACCACCTTTCCAAAGGGCCAAACCCGAAGCAAATGTCTCTTATTGTTCAGAAATTACAAGGCAAATCCGATCCGATTGGCAGCCAAACAGCCAAGAAGGCTGAGTCCGCTTCATTATGTCAACAATGGAACTGATGACGGCCCTAGTTTATTTTCTGCTTTCTTCACACTAAAAGAACTTTAATTATAGGTTTGTGGGCCCCCATGCGCTTCCGTCATTTAACTATGGTGTATTATGGCAACCGGCTTTGTATTGGTCATGTACTGGTAAAGGCCACTAACCTCATAGATCGGGTAACCTTGCCACTGTTCCCGCCTGCTGCTACTTAAAGTCGGGGTAAAACCCAAATATCTCCCAAAAAAGTTTGTGGTCGAAATTTTCTTCTTCGTGTGGCAAAGCTTCCTGGTCGTTTACTTTCATCTAAATCGGAGTAAAACTGCTAATTTTATCAATTAATCTTTTCTCAAGGCAGTTAAACACAAAAACCAACAGATACACAAAATCTTAAATAGAGTCGACCATTCAAATTCGCTCGTTTCTCTCACTCGACCAACTATAAGTAAAATCCCTCAACAACCAAAGCATTAAAAAAATCTTTATTATTTAATATGGACAGTAGTTATTTGTAAATAATTACTGATGCATGATTGCATTGCTACCGTTTTTTATCTTTCATCTTTTTTATTTTACCGAATGGTGTACTTGATTGCCAAAATCCATTAAAATGTGAAAAATATATAGGAAAAACAGTAAAAATCTTTCCATTTTTTCCCGACCTTTTATGACAGGCAAAGAAATTTTATTGTTAATATTTTTCTCACTGGAAGGTTTTTTGCTGGTATTAGTTGACCACTCCATTTCACAGATAATTGTAGAGTTTCCACCTTGCGGCAACCTGTGGTGAAGGAAGGGGGGGGGGGGGGAGGTACGACACATCATCCCTGTTTAACTCGCTTCATACCATACAAGCCGCCAACATGTCGTATTTTCGTATGAGCGAAAACTGAAAAGAGCGTCTTTATAAAAATGTTTAACATCTTTGCGGGATAAAAGTTCTGCTAACAGAGGACTGGGACGGGCTTGCCAGAACAGTGGCTATTTGCATCCACAGTGCAATGCTAGGGCTACAGAACGACTCCTCAGAAGGTATGAAAGAATATGGGTCATTGGGTCAAAATACGGGTCTATCACGTTGATCTGATCCGTGACCCAGTGACCCGCACGAAAGAAGTTTACCCAAAGTTTACCGATGATCCATGACTCATTCATGTCTAAATTCGAACAGGAACTATGCTGACCATTCGTGAGACTTCAAAAATGCTGTTACTATGAATTAGTTCCTCTATTTATGTCGAATTTTACTTTTTTTCCTCTAAGGCAGTTTGCCCTATCCACATTAAAAAACTGTCCTTCGTAAAACCATTGAACATCCAATAGAATTTTGTTATAGAGTTGGGTCGATTATTTTATTATCACGTGGTTCCAAAGCAGTGCCAATCCATTCGCATGCTAGTAAGCCTGACGTGTACTTTATTCAATGTTCACTGCTAGTTTTCAACATGTTTGCTTTTTCAAATTTTATTAATCTGGAGATTAACCATTAAAAAACCATATCGCCTTAATGCTTAAACGGTCTACATTTAAAATTTTAAGTTTTTTACGTGAGTGTATACTTGTAGATGCTTTTTTCCAACGAAACTACCAAATCTTGACATTTAGGAAAAAACTGATAAGGTCGATTTCACCCCACCTTAGCTGAGATTATCAAAGGGGTTTTATTTTTAATAAATTCCTCGTTGTAAGGCTTTTTTTTAGTTGCTGTATTACTTGACCCCATTACACAGATAATTGTAGAATTTCTGCTTTGGAGCCCTAGGAGGAGGGGCACATCTCCCTCAAACCAAATGAAGGATTGCTGTTTAACTTGTTTCATAACATACAAGACATTTGTTTGAGTGGCTGTAATTTCGTATGAGTCAAACGTGCCAAAATATTTTGGAAATGCTAAAATCTTTAAATTAACTGTATTTCCAACCGCCAGTAAACTGCAGTTTTACGTAGAAACTGCAGTTTTAAACCACCGATAATTAAATTTTAAAATTACTTTTGAATACCTTTTAATGTTAATAATTACAATTTTTTCAAATGATTTAATTTATTTATTCATTTAGGTAAAGAAAGGCAACAAAGTATCTTACAAATATTCCCATCTCAGATCACTTGATTTGTCAGTCATTCAGATTTAGCCACCAACAGTCCAACACATAAGACCACAAAAGTTTGATTTTATGTCTGGTCTAACGTGGTGGTAGATAAATCCGAATGATTATACTGTGATCCGAGACAGGATTGTTTATAAGCCATTTAAAAGGGAAAATCGGCCATTGTTGTAGATTGCAATTGTACGTCTATTCTGAACAAAGTTAAGTGTTTTGTAATAGAATTGGGATATGTGCAATCTTGGTCAGCAACCTTTTTCCATAATTGATTTGGCTAGAATTTGATAAAAGTGATAGTGAGACAGGAATAATTGCAACCTGAGTGGTTAGTAAAACCATTGACAGATTTGATAAATATGCACCTCACATAGTTTATTCTCTTTTTACTGAAAAAACCATCCGCAATAATTCCAGCTAAAAACTGTATCTGTATCAAAATTGCATTTTCAGTCCACAACAGACACAGTTTAATTTTGAAACTACCGTTAAAATCTACAAGG